>JAACJT020000539.1:0-19067 GCA_009936485.2 Gymnarchus niloticus | reverse complement strand
GGGGAAATTAAAACAAAGTTTCCCCCGGTTGCTTTCCTTGTAATATACATTACAGAATAGAGGGTAGGAATTTTTTTTTTTTTTTTTTTTTTTTTTTTTTTTTTTTTTTTTTTTTTTCTTTTTCCGGTTTCGTTCGGTACCAAAGATTTCACCGGGAAGCTGTGGCGGGAATGCTGTTGTTTGTAGTCACCCAAGTTTGAAATAGTGTTAACACATTTAAAGAATGGTGGTAAATTGCATTCGTTCTTGGATTTAGGTCTAAAGGTCCATTCTCTCGTTTTCCAAACCATTCGTGAAATCCAGTATTGAATATTTGTAAATTTGTGGTGCCTTTTTGTAATCTACACCGGCTGTACGTTTTGAGTATCAAAGTCATCGCAACTTTGATTTGTCAGTTGGCTTAAGGGGATTTTCTGGAAAAGTACCTTGTCATTATCATAGTGTTTGGAGAGTCACTGTAAAATCGGGTGAAATATATGCAGCATATTCATCAATGAAATATGTTGCTGTAATGCTTCTCTAACTGCTGTAGCCTTTTTAATCCGTAAATCTCCATTTTGGTCTTTTACAAATCTTTAACTTTGGCTAGTTAGAGTAGCAAATCCTTACAAAGACAGGAACTTGTAAAGCAAAAAGCTGTGATAGTTTTACTTAGGTCTATTGGTGACCTAAGCAACAGGGTGTTGTGTTCCTCCAGGGAACTGTGCTGGAATGGTGTATCATTCATGGTGTATACCTCCTGCACACCCTTTGCCTACTGGGATAGGCACCTGCCCTCCACGATCAATTACAGATAACAGGTGTGACCGTATACGTTTGCAGTTGTTTTGCACCAGAGCTCATACTCTTCTTAAGGTTTGCTTACAGAACGAGTTTGTTCAGTTGTCCTTAGTTTCATTTCTGCACCGTGATGATGATGTATTGGTGTAGCAGTTTGGCAACTGCGCCTGTCACTAACAGGTTGTGGGCTCAAGTCCTGTTACATTTGCTTTAGCTGCCATCAAAGAATTGTTCTAATCTGAATAGCTCCAGACATATAAACAGACCCACTGTGAAACCTTGTTGGTCTAAGGTGCTTCAGTTAAAAGCATTTGGTTGTTAGATTAATTAATTGTAAGTCAGTGTTGCTCCTTTTGCAGAGAAGCAGAGAATCTGGTGGATTTATAATTGTGTCCCGGTACGTCATTCAGTTATCCTGTAACTTAAACAAGCACATGGATGATCCTCCCTTCTACTGCTGAAACCAGTCATTCTCAGTAGTGAACCCAATGTCCTTTTCATGTACATATCTGTGTGGAATTGGACAGGAATGAAGAGATGTTTAGAAAGTTATGGCTCCCCAGCTTTTGCAGGCCTGTCTCTGTGTAGCACAGCCACCACTGTAGATTATGGCCTGTATCTCTCTGGTCACGCAAGTCAGCATCTGGGTCAGTTTTGATGTGCCTCAAGAGTGGAGGGTTTCATGGTGATGGATTTCAGAGATTTTCCTCAGCCCTTTGAGCACCATAACAACCTGCACTCCCGAAGAGGGAGACAGCTTACTTCTACCCAACATGGTTCCAGATTATTACTTCTCATACTTTTGGAAAGTCTGTTAGACAAGTTGTAGCGATTTATAATGGCAGAAACTTTTATTTTTGAAGTGACTGAGGTAGTTGAAGGAATCTGTCCCTCTCATCCCAAGATGGTTTGGTGGACTGACCATAGAATTTTTTTTTTCCTTTTATTTGTATGGTTTTGTGTTGTATTGTTGAGCACAGTGTATGGCCTTAATGACAACAGTGAGGATCTTACTACTAGAGAAACGTGTAAATTTGTCTGATTTATGGCATGTCTTATGGATGGTCTCGTGCCACAATACCCTAAAGCATTTAATCCTGCCTGGTCTCCCCAAGAATAAGTGTTCAACAGCTTTGATTTACCCATGTTTGAGGGGGTTTTGGCTGGTCCTCACATAAGGGCAGGAGGGGCCGTGTTTTGCTTCTCTGCAGATGGATGCCTGCCTGTGCTGAGTCTACCACTCTGATTCTGTGTGATAGGTGAGACAGGTGGAGGGAAGTACTCCAGGGGTATTTTTGAGTCAAGACTGTCAGATTTTCTCAAAGCTCATATGAAACAACAGAAGTTGACCAAAATACTATATTTTAATCTTGTAAAGTGATAAACATAAAAAATTAAAATCCAATAAGCAAATGTAGATGATTTATGCTAGTTAAAAGCCATGAGTTTTCAGCCTGGATTTAAAAGTGACTAAAGCTGGTGCGGATCTGATATGAGGGGGAAGGCTGTTGCAGAGTTGAGGGGCAATGATTGTAAAGAAGCGATCACCTGTAAGCTTCACTTTGGAGCTCAGCATGACTAAAAGCAAATGATCCGAGGACCTGGGTGAAAGGGAGTGCAATGATGTAAAAGGTCAGCCAGATAAGAAGGTGCTAAGACATTCAGACAATTAAAAACAAACAGCAGCACCCTAAAACCAACCCTATAGCGGACTGGGAGCCAATGAAGGGGGGTCAAAATGGGTGAAATAGTCACGTTTGCGACTGCCTTTCAGGAGTCTAGGTGCAGCGTGCTGGACTGATTGTAAGCAAGAGAGAGAATGTTGGCTGATTCCAATATAAATTGACTTATAATAATTCAGTCTATAAGAAATAGGTATGAATCACCTCAAAATCAGTGAAAGAGAAAAGGGGCTCGATCTTAACTGGCATCCTCAGATGGAAGATGCTGGCTTTAGCAACAAGTAATCTGCAAGTAATCTTGTCAATTTAAAACTGCTATCAAAAAATGACACCTAATTTTTTTAGCAAAGGACTTATCGTATAGTTACCCCATTTCAGTGGTAGATTTGTGTGCTGTCTACTTGCATAACATTTGCCATAATTTGAGAGATATGGGAATACTGATATTGGTCTGAAATTTGAATAGACTGTAGTGTCAAGGTTTAGTTCTTTAGTCAAGGGGCGTATCACAGTGTGTTTGAAGCGGAAATAGACCCTGCAGCAAGACAGCCTGTAATAATGGTCAAAATACTAGGCCTTGTTTAAGTGGGTCGGAGGGAACAATATCAGAGAAGCAATTAATAAGGAGCTACAAGTGACCAGCAACTTCCTCCAGGACAGAGAGATATACAGGCTTGAACTGAGACAGAGCTGCAGACCACAGGGAGGGGAGGGGAGGGGAGGGAAAGGGACTGGCAGATGGACCATGAGCAGGGGGAGTAATGCAAGCCTTGATATCAGCAGTCCTGTCAGCAAAGAATCTATGAAAATTATCACAAGCTTCTAAGGGTACATCAGGGAATATAGGGATGGAAGGAGTAATAAGTGTTTATGACATTGAACAAGACTCGAGGTCTGTGACCATTATTGGCAATAATGTCTGCAAAACACTTCATTCTTGCACCATTTGGTCATTTTGTCTAAATTGTCAAAAGGCACCCGAAAGCTGGTCTTTCTTCCAATTACACTCCGCTCTCCTACAAGCTGCCTAATGGTACGGATGGCACTGTTTAACCATGCCTAAGATAGACTCTTAAGTACCCTAAATCTTTAAGATAGTACTGCAAGTGGAATTAAACAGGGTGATTACATTGTTTGTACTCGGGATGGGATAGTGGTTCTTTAGAACTAGGGCCTGGGCAGTTTGAGTTCACTTCCAGATATGTGTAGGGGTAAAATTAGCACAACTGATAATGGGACTAATGATTCAATTAGCACAGTGCAGTCAAGTGTAAACATGTCTATTGTCATATTTAAGTGTCTGTTTACTGCATGTTAAATATGGGGGTGGGTTACTCTTTTTTTTTTTTTTTTTTAGAAAATAAAAGCTTTCTGGCAAGCAGTAAACTATATCCATAACAAAGAACTAAACTAATGATATTGGTCCTATTGTTTTCTAAAAAGAGTAAATGCTTCTTTTTGCCCAACAAACATCAAGCAACTTGCCATTCATCCATAAGACAATCCAAAACCCTCCCAGAACTTCTCTCTCTCTCTTTCTATCATGTCCAAACTCCAGCTTGCGGTACAAGCAATCCATCACACAGGATCAAATACATCCTGCCTTCTTATCCCATGCACCACAAAAACATTTGGCTTGGCTGTGTCTTTCAGAGATGGGTGAAAAGATGCCTGTCATTATGTGGGGCATGTTTTTCACTGGCCTGTGCTTGCAGAGGCTGCAGGATGTTGTGGAGTTCACTCCAGGGTTTGGAGCCACTGCAGCCTGAAGCTTAGAGTAGTACCTCCATTGGCTCTCAGCACCGAATGATGTCACTTGTGGTGACGTCTCCTCTCTTTGTCTGGGAAACTACATGTTGCTCTGTTTTTACAGACCGTGAGCAGAGTAATCGTAATGACAGTCACATTTTGGTTAGTGCCATATGTTCCCAAAGGGGCATTTGCTGTGAATAGCTTAATGTGTTTGTGATTTGTCAAGAGTTTGAAAGCACATTTAATTGTGCAAAAAATTGCAAGTCATGTTTTTAATATATTAAAATTAGCTGGACAGCTGTTTCGCTGGGATGTTGAGGAGAATTTTGTATAGACATGAAACTGCAGGTGTTGGGGCAGAGAAATGAAGATGACTGACTTTAAACATCTTCCAGTAGGTGGCGATTTATCTCTTGGGAGAAAAATAAAAACAAGCTATCACACACACCTAGTTATCAAAGTCAGGTTCTTATGCTCCCCTCTAATTATGCTCTGTCATCAATGGGCTGTGGGTAGTTATTCATATGCACCTTGAATGTGTGTGTGCACCCTGAGATAGACTGACATCGCAACTGGGGTGCCCCCTGCCTCATTTCTTTGATGATTTGGGCTCACTGGGCTTACACAGTGGATAACCAGCTGTCGCTAATAGATGGACTGATGGATGGATGAGTAGAGGCAGGTGGATGTTTTTTCTTTTTTGTTACTCCTGTCAAACAGGAAGTTGTCTTGGGAAGAAGTTCGACCATGTCCTCTTTAGCTTCTTTGTGTGAGAATCACTGCTCACTGGCTTCTATAGACTGGTGGAGTTCCTGATTACATAACAAAAGGCAAAGCTGCACCCCACGGCTTCACACCGCCCAGCAGTGGAATTCCCCCAAGTGCTAAGGTGCGAGGCGAGTATACACTTCTTTAGTTCCCGACCGGAAATTTTTCTTGGTTTGGCTCTGCTCACCTTTTGGGAAGCCACAGCACATGACGTCTGTGGTGTTGCGGTAGTCATGTGGGATTACCTTTTGTGTATGTGACAGGGTGAACGACCAGTCATTACCAGCTGGCCTGCGGAGGTGAGGTTTTGCCTCAGAAACGCCTGTCTGTCTGATTAAGGAACAGGGTCCAGCATCCAACCCTCCAGTCCTTTAAGAGGCCTGACAGAGACATTTGGTGTATTCTCATATCAGTCCCCTGCATTTCCTGTTCCTGTTTTTGTTGAG
Source organism: Gymnarchus niloticus (assembly GCA_009936485.2). NCBI lineage: Eukaryota > Metazoa > Chordata > Actinopteri > Osteoglossiformes > Gymnarchidae > Gymnarchus > Gymnarchus niloticus. The sequence continues at coordinate 13,639 of JAACJT020000539.1, read as the reverse complement.
CCCACTTCTCAGCTGGAAAGGCTTATGGGACAATCAGGGAGAGTTATGGGGACTAGGACAGGAGGAAGAGTATGATGACGATGGCCAGACCCAGATTGTCACACCCACATGATTTGAGGTCAATTTTGGCTATAGCCATGGCTTTTGCTTACTTGTTGATGAGTTTGTAGAGTTATTGAGATGCATTTGTATTCAGAAACCAGCCGTCACCTGTTAGGTCAGTAAAAGCGAGGTTTTATTGTACATGTGACCACCAGCTGTATGTTCTCTCTCTTAGAAGCTCTTAGAAGATGCTCTTAGAAGATGTTACCCTTTGATCCATTCCATAATACGGGTCACAGTCTGAGCTCACATAGTGAGTTCTGCCTTTTATGGAGTCTGGTGGGGGGGGGTCCACTTCTCTGGCTGTGTGGTCATTTCCGAAGAGCTGCCACCGTTTATCATCTCCAGGCTCGCAAACACTCCACTTGGAAACGATACTCCGTTCCCACCCCCTGCCACCACATGACAGTCCCTCCAAAGTGTCCCCTTTCCATCACAGACGCCGTCGAACAACTTGTCAGTTTGTAGCACCGGCTAGAGTGTCATGCTTCAGAACCTGAGCCGATGAGGGAGGCTTGGGTCCTGATCCTAATGGAACTGGAGTTGCTCCTGACGAGGCTTGACTTAAGCCGCTCTTAATGAGGGTGACGGACGAGGGGGTGAAACCAGCTGACCTCAGAAAAAGCTGTAACCTCGTTAACGGAATCCCGGAGCTTGTGAGACCCCCCAACCCCGAAACTGGAGCTGGGAATTCTTAGTCTTAATTCGGTTTCTCACATCGTGTTAGTACACTATTGTAATTACGATTAAATAAGACTGGGTCAAGCCATCTGCTACAGTCTCAAAACACCTATTTAACAACAACACCTCATTGGTAAATTTCTAATTTTAATGTTTATTTGTTTAGGCATGAGGGGTACTTAGCACATCGACCCACATGCCAAATACCTTTAACTGTTTGCCACAGCGTAATCTCCGACCCAGTTCTCCTTCACCAGACCTAGTGGACACATGACAATGTTTTGTTTTGCGCCTCCGTTTATGGCCTGGATGGAGGGCGCTATAAATACTGGTGGAGCCATAAGTAACGGCTGTCAGTGGTCATCTCTCTGCGCTATTTGGAGTGTTGGGGGGGTGCAGTGCTGTGTTCTGTCAGCTAGCTTGCTTTTCCTCAGCCTTCCTGCCACACCCTTCAGGTCAGCGCCTTCAGTGTCGCTTTCTCTGGTGGGGACTATTCTGTAATCTTTACCATTAGCTGCTTTGCCCTCCCCCCCTATAATTTGCTTGCATCGCCTTCACTCTGACAATCACAATTGCCGTCAGCCTTGCTGTTCAATGGTGAAAGCCACAGCAGATGTAGTTGGGTATTCTATCCACTTCTGGGTGCAAAGGTTTAGCTCCAGAATGGTGTAGACATTTTAAAAGTGCTAAGCACTTCACATTCCAGCTTTTGGCAGCTGTGAGCAGACTTCACAATGTCTTTTTTTTGTTTTGTTCCTTTCTGAAGGGGGTATTACTGAAACTATGAGGACAACTTGGTGACCTTTAGGGAAACATGCAGCACGTCTGCACAAACCCTTCAGGACATCATGAAATGGTCCGCTCACTGTATTAGATTCATCTTCTCTTAAGAATGATTTTGAGAAGACTTTTGGAGAAAAGCAGTTCATGATTTCAGGAATCCTCGGGAAGTGAGGTGTTTTGACTGATTTGGAGGGAAAGTGTGCCTATACCAAGGTGGACTTCTGCATGTGAAAGTAGTCCTTTGAATTTGCTTTCCAAGGGGGGGCTCAGGTAGCTGTCTCTACTCTCAGGTGCTCCCCAGCCAAAGAAGCCCCGCAGCCGTGGTGTGTTCCACAGCCTCTTCTGCTGTTTCTGCCACACCCCCGCAGAGCAGGCCCCCTCCAACAACAACACTCCCCTCCTAGTGGAGGAAAATGGAACTGCATTAAAAGTAAGTTTGGGCAGTCATTCTGTGCCTGCCATCTATTGTTCCTTCCTCCTCTCCCCTTCTGTTGCCTGTCTTTCACACATTTCAATGGAGCTTCTTTGACATAAGTAATAGATTTTATTACTTGAGCAATTTATGTTAATTATCTGCATTCATCAAAGGAAACACACCAACATAATGTGAATATTAGGGCCTAATTCTATTGTTAGACTTAAACATAGCAGCACAGCAACATGAGCTCTGTCACCTTTCTCTCAGATTGTGATTTTCCCCTCTTTTTTTCTCTGCCCTCTGCTACTCTAACATTCTTTCTTTTCATTTCTCTCTCTCTCTCTCTCTCTCTCTCTCGGTTAGCTGCCGAACAGACCTGGGCTTCACTCAATTTTTGTCTACAAGGACCCAAAATCCCAAGTTTGCTATTTGTACTGTGCTTCTCATGCCCTGTTTACAGAGAGTCTGTTTTGGCCAATCCAATTCATTTGTACCTGCTCATATGAACACTCATTAGTGAAAAGGGGGCAGGTCCATGGCTCTGTGGGTTTGGGTCAGGTCCGCTGAGCGGGTGCTGCTGGTGACAGACAGAGGCCGTGCGCTCAGCCCTGTGCTGCCGAGCTTGACTTCCGCTTACTTCAGCTCTTTACAGTGATTTGATATTCCTGGGCCTGTTTGTCACGTCTGTGAAGCCCCAAAATAAGCCAGCGTGTCTCTTGGGAGGGACCAGGTTCGCGGCTCAGTGTGGAAGTGACCCTCTTGCCATGTCGGTATGTGCGCTGCTGTCACCGGGACTGCCAGTGGGCTGCCGACTTGAGGAAAGCCTGGGGGAGAGTAACCAGCCCATCGCGATGTCGGTGGGCCCTGGACGCCACCCGACTTCTCAACAAAGCGATCCATCTGTGGACTGCTTAGAAGACAGTGAACATCGTGATTCCTCCAAATGTCAGAGACCTCCTGAACAAAGTGAATGCTGTGCTGAATACGGTGAAAGCCACGGGCCTTTGGGACAGTGTCAGTGCAGTAAGGTGTATTATGAACACACTCAACAAAGAAATGAATCTCAGTGCTGTACCGAATACTACAAAGTGTCTGAAGACCACGGACCTTCTGAAGACCGCCATCTCTCTGAACGCTCTACTGAATGCTGTGAGTGCGCCGACGACCACGGACCTTCTGAAGACCGCCATCTCTCTGAACGCTCTACTGAATGCTGTGAGTGTGCTGACGACCACGGGCCTTCTGAAGACCGCGATCTCTCTGAATGCTCTACTGAATGCTGTGAGTGTGCTGACGACCACGGGCCTTCTGAAGACCGCGATCTCTCTGAATGCTCTATTGAATGCTGTGAGTGCGCTGACGACCGCGATCTCTCTGAATGCTCTACTGAATGCTGTGAGTGTGCTGACGACCACGGGCCTTCTGAAGACCGCGATTTCTCTGAATGCTCTACTGAATGCTGTGAGTGCGCTGACGACCGCGATCTCTCTGAATGCTCTACTGAATGCTGTGAGTGCGCTGACGACCACAGACCTGAAGACAGTGATCTCTCGGAATGCTCTGCAGAGTACTTTGAGTGCATTGATGATCACAGACCTGAAGACAGTGATTTCTCTGAATGCTCTGTGGAATACTTTGAGTGCTCAGAAGACCACAGACCTGACAATACCAATGTTTCTTCTATGTGTTTGGGGGTTCCTGGTCAAAACGGATCTAACGATCTTTGTCCGGCTTCTGAAGAATTTCATAAAGTTCAGTGTTGTATGGTAAGCTGTGAAAATAATGCTTCTGAGGTGTGCAAAACTTCTGGACCTGATAAACGAGTAGAACGTTCAGAGTGCCTGAAGATTCCTGAAGAATGTGAAGCCAGCGAATGCTGCATTGAAGATTGTGTGGTCTGTAATTACTTCAGAATGTCTTTACAAAATTTACATTTGAAAAACTGTACTGAGGCCCCTGGACCAATTAACAGTTCTTCTGACTTCTTCCTTGAAAGAAACAAAATTGAGGACACATCAGTCAAAACCATTAGAGAGAAAAAACACCCCACTGCATGCTGTGAGATAACTGAAGGATATAGTTCTTTGGAACGAGGCGAGATGTTTGAACAACACAAAACTTTTGAATACTGTAATGGAGACTGTGAGATGTCTAAATATGTCCAGACTTCTGAACAAAGCAGGCCTTTGGAATACAGTGTAATGACACCTTGCCAAAATTTTGAACCCCTTCAGCATTCTGAAGAGCAGTGTGAGCTTTTTGCTGACCACATTGAGCATTCACAACACAGAGAACTTTCTGAGCTCTGTGAAAGCACACCATGCTCAGATTCCTTATCTGTACCTCGTGAGGTATTTGAACATGATCAAGTCTCTGAAGACAAGTTATCTGACTTGTGGGAGGGTTCTGAATGCATTGAAGCTGAGTACTGCTGTGTATTAGAACAAATAGATTCCTGCATCCAAGTTCTTGAATACAAACAAAGTAAGTTTATTGAACATTGCAACACCTATGAAGAAGGTGAGCTTCCCGGACGCTGCGAGACCCACGAAGAGGCTGAGCTTCCCGGACGCTGCGAGATCTTTGGGCATCAGTCATCTAATCATAGTATCAGCTCTATACATGGTAATGGATTTTCTGTGACACATGATGAACACACTGAATTGTCTGAGTACATTGAGCCTTCTGGACAAATCAAAGCCCCTGACAGCAATGTGGGGCACAGCAAGCCTTCTAAACAGACAGAATCTGAGAAATTCTGTCTCTTTGAGCAAAGTGAGACTTCTGAGCTCTTTACAGAAGAACAAAATCATTCTGATAACATCTTCCAGCAAGACATGGAGGACTTTGACGCAAACTGTGCACTCTCAGTACAGATCAGTACTTCAGAAGTCCAATGCCATGCTGATTGCTTTGAATATGGAGGGTCTGATGAAAATAAAATGGAGAGTGGGTGCAGTTCTGAGGAGAGGGCCCCATCTGAACTCAACATACTCTCTGAACATTGCGAGCTCTGTGTGATTAATGATCACAGCAATGTTCCTGAGAACTGTACTGAACTATGCAGAACTTCTGAGCAGCTTGAAGAACAGGAACCATTTCAGCATGAACACCACCTTGAAGTTTCAGTGTTCACTGGGGTGATTGGACCAAAGGAATTATCAGAACACAGCCCTGAACCAGGAGAACTGGAGGAAAGTGGTCCTGAACTGGAGGACTCTGGCCCCAAACTGACAGAGAGCAGCCATGAATCTGCAGAACCAGGGGAACCTGGTTCTGAACCAAAGGAACTGGTGGAGTTTGGTCCAGAACTAGTGGAACCTGGGGGACTTGGCCTCAATCTGATAGAAAGCGGCCCCAAATCAGCAGAACGTGGAGAACATTACCATGAACCAGAGGAACCAGCAGAGTGTGGCCCTGAACCAGCAGAACTGGGGGAATCTGGCCCTGAAGTGGTAGAGCTCGGACCTGAACCAGAGGAATACAGCCTCGATCAGAGGAAACTTCCTGGGTATAACACTGAACAAACTGAGCTGTCTGAAAAAAGGGTACTACAAGGGCCCGGTGATAAAGAAAGCGAGCCATCCAGTTTTAGAAGTAAAATAAAGGGATTAGCTGAAGACACAGCAGGTGACAGTGAAGTAGTTAAAGACGATCTGAGGGAACTTTCTGATTCAAATACTGAACAAAATGAAATATCTGGATACCCCTTTAAACAAAGGAAGCTACCTGAACACAGTCCTGAACAACTGTTACTACCTGAACCCAATAATCAAAAATACTCTGAACCTCAAAAACAAAATGAGCAGTTTGAGCACCTTGCAGAGTGTTGTGAACACCACAAAGCCCATGAAGAAAGCAAGATGCAGGCACACTGTTGTGAGCTCAGTAAACCCCTGGAAGAGGATGAATTTTCTGAACAATTCAGTGCTTCTGAACACAGCGAGTCTGCTGAAAACAGTGAGATATCTGAACAAATGAATTGTTCTGAACCTTCTGGACACATGAATGTTGTTTACCAGAGTACCCAGCCTGAAGAAGGGGAACTCGATGAAGCTGATTTGTATGATGAGGGTGAGGTCCCTGAGAGCTGTGATTGTCACTACTGCAATGGCTCTGTAGAACAGGTACCAGCAAACTCTACTTCAAATTTGTACATGTCTCTACAGAGGATGTAGCATATGGTTTGTACTGTCAAAATGTCAGTCTTTTTTTGTGAGTGGCAAGCTTTCATGGCAATCGGTGTCAACGATATTGGAGGACATTAACTAATGTCTGTCTGTCAAAAGCTAAAAGCAGAAAATGGCCGACACTGTTGATTGAAATGTGGGTTCTATAGTTTCCATATGGAGTAACAAAGTCACTCTCACATGATCCTCTCTTCTGCCTGTGACCTTAGAGAACTGCCTGTTGCCAATATGATTTTGTTACTTGACCCGTTGTTTTGAGATTTGAGTTGGTTTAGCAAGCACATTTCCCCACTTTCTGTCAGGTTGAGAGTAGCTCTAAAAAGACCTTGCCCCTCTGCTCTACGCAGAAGTGTAATCCTAGACAACAGACTGCTGTCACATGCTGTCATCCACCCATTGGAATTCCAGCATGATGGCAAAGGGGCCCCAATTTTCCCCCTTGTGGAGAGCCTATGTAATAATTGTTACAGAAGTCTGATTATGTATGTCAAACACTACATTAAAAACATATCATATAAATCAGCTGAATGTATACATTCTAGGTAATATCTACTGATGTTGGCTATTTTATATAACTACTGATATAATTTCATGTTTTTCATATGATTTTCTTGACACTTTCAGCAGTGTGTAACCTAAGTTGTTTTTTTTCCTTCCTTTGTGCTCATGTAAAATTGTCTCATTGTAGGTGCCAACGAAGCCTCTGCTCCCTCAGACAAGCTCCACAGATGTGGGAAAGATCTGTGTGGTGATTGATCTGGATGAAACACTAGTCCACAGCTCTTTCAAGGTAAAACCTTACGTCTGATTCACTGTGACGGGCTGTTTTACGAAGATCTCACATTTGTGAGACCTCAGAGAATGTAGTGTTAATACCAGTTCATACTTCACACTCTTGCACACGGTACCAGTCACACAGACAAAATGATGTAATTTTGATGTAGTTGCAGCTTAACATGGCCTAATGAAGGGGCATCTGTATGCAGGCCCAAATTTCTGTCCACATGGCCAAGCGTATCATTGACCACGCATGTGCTACAATAAACTCCATTCACACACAGATTTTGTAATACAATTGTGCATGCGTGTATAATAGGATTTAAGAGAACCAAATGGAAGTGTGTAAATCCTATGTTGTCTGCGCTGCTCGGCTGCAAACTTGTGGTTGCTGCGTGCTGAGGAATATGTGCTGGCCTTTAGGATGTGATTTGCTTGATCTGTGAGTGGGAGGAACCTCCCAAAATAAGCTGCCCCAGCAGGCACTGTGTCCAGGGTGGATGAGACCTTGGCAGTGTAAGTGCTGCCCCTACACCTTCTGATCCAACATGCACTTTGTGCCATCCTCTAAAACATTATATAAGAGGAATAATATCTCTTTCAGAAAGATTGCCATTTTGCGTTCTGTGTTGTTGGTAAAAGAACCAACACATCCCCCCCCCCCCCATAAATGCTTTATTTTATTGTCTTCTGATTGCTGTTTCTTTTGACTGGATGAAGAAATGAGGAAGAATGTAAACTGATTGTCAGGTTTTCTACAAAGCGGAGGGTACAGCAGGCTACAGCAGCCATGGGTGACCCTCTTCTCTGTGCCATAGCATTTCTCATACTGTTTGATGCCCTGTGTTGCCCTGTACCCCCTCATGTTTTACATTTTGTTTATACAGCCTGTGAACAATGCTGATTTTATCATTCCAGTGGAAATAGACGGAACTGTCCATCAGGTGAGCGATGTGTCCCACACACATTCTCCTCATTTCAGCACCTACTAATGACAGATGCCAACGTTCTCTGGTATCGCTGGATGTGTCAAGTAACTCGCTGTTTGTGAAGCATTTGGCTTTGGAGTTGGCACAAGCATGTGGAAAGCACTGTGCTATCCGAAGAGCTGCTCTTCTGTGTGAATGGTTGTCAGTTCAAATTTCCCTGAGCGAAGTTCTTAGTCTGTACAGCTCTGCGTGTATGGGAAGACCTTTAAGCTCTGGACAGATCAAGCTGCTTTGAGGCAGTGTGTTGAATGAGTACTAGTTGAATACTGTCACTCCCAAAGCAAACAGCAGCCCATCGGGCTGTCTGATGGTCCAACAGTCGGAGGTAGATGGTATCTGTTTCAGTTTCCTGACCCAGAAAAACTTCCTGTCACCTCAGCCATCCAACAAGCCTTGGCTTCATGTCAGTCTCACCTCATGGCAGCTTAAGCGCCTATGTACATGGTGGTGGGGGAAGGGGGGCTGTCAGGGCAGTCATGGACTTCCTGAGCTTCTTAACAGGCTACAACAGTAAGTGTGAAGAAGACCCCCCCCACAGACACAAACAAATACAGGTAGATGCTGTGGGGTTTCTGACCTGGGCCTGTTTCAAGTAATCCAGGATAGGCTTGTTTAGGACGTGAAGGCCTACTCTAGATGACTTGACTCAGGAGCAAGGCCAAAAGCGACAGCCACTGGGGTTGGGCTTGGAGGTCAGCTGTGGGGGGTTAGGGTAGGGTAGTGCTTTATCCGTGCGTTGTGGGCCCAGCTTTGTGAAAAAACATCCAAATCTGTAACATAAACTTCTGTGATTAGTGTATCAGAGTCTAACACTGTTTGCCGAGGCCTCTGACTCTGAGCTGTTGGACCTTAATTAACTGAAGCTGTGTCATATTCCTTTAACCCAGGTGTATGTGTTGAAACGACCCCATGTGGACGAGTTTCTTAAGCGGATGGGGGAGTTGTTTGAGTGTGTCTTGTTCACAGCCAGCTTGGCTAAGGTAAGGAATTTGAGGCTGCTGTGTCTCCACGATTAAACATCACAAAGTCAGTAGTAGTGGGACAAATGAGGCATCACAACACGTGGTGGGTGGGAATGAGACTTCGAGTTACTCCCACCCCACCACGAGTTTTGAAGACTCATTTGGCACCAGCATTGATTGGTTAATTTGGGATACTCCTACCCACCACAGGTTTTGAAGCTTGATTTGGTGCTAGCATTGATTAGTTAGTTTGGGATACTCCCACCCGCCAAGGATTTTGAGGCCTCATTTGTCCCATCACTAGTCAACATTATATTGTGTCTGTGACTCTGGAAAGCTTCTTTTCTGAACCATCTGACCATGTCTCCCTCTTGTGGTATTTTTTTTTCCTCTCTCAGTATGCTGATCCTGTGTCAGACTTGCTGGACAAGTGGGGGGCCTTCCGCATACGGCTATTCCGGGAGTCCTGTGTGTTTCACCGTGGTAATTACGTAAAGGACTTGAGTCGCTTGGGCCGAGACCTCAACAAGGTCATCATCGTGGACAACTCCCCAGCCTCATATGCCTTCCACCCAGACAATGCTGTGCGTGTCTTTCCTCCGTCATTGCGCACACCTCACTGGAACCTTTCCATGAAAGTTTTCTCTTTGACCACACACAAGGGTCTTACTCTGAACCACTTCACTTGGCACCATGAGGCAGAGCCTTATCTGGCCTGATGACATTCTCAGCGCCCACTATATACAGTAAGGCATCACAGGCGGCTCTCCTGTCTTCATCTATGACTAACGCTCTGTCCGTGGTTCTTCTCCTTCTCTTCCCTCTTCCGTCCATTAGGTGCCCGTCGCTTCCTGGTTCGACGATATGTCTGACACGGAGCTGCTTGACCTCATCCCCTTCTTTGAAAGCCTGAGTAAAGTGGACGATGTCTACACTGTTCTAAAGCAGCAGAGGACGATAAGCTAGCACACATTGGGAGGGAGGGTTAATCCTGACCGTTGGACCAGTGCCTTCCCAGAATTCTCCCAAAACATGGGTGAGACGCACAAGAGGCTGGCATAACAGGCTGCTCATCTGAGGAACAGCAGAGCTGAGAAGAACCTGTAATCAAAAAGTCAGACCGGTTGTTCTCATCTGTGTAGAAATATGCAGGGAGAACTTTCTAAAGCCTGCCCAGATGGTCATGGAGCGGCTTTTGGTCTGATCTCGGTTCATTCCTGTATCGCTGTTCTTAACTCCAGCAACAGTTTTACAAGATGCAGGTACGACTGAAACTCGGCATCAAGGTGTTCAAACTGAAACGGAACCATTTCTCATCTAAATATGCTTTTAGGTATGAAAGCCTTCGACTGACCAAGTCTTAGAGAGAAACCATCCTGGCACATTCTGAGCCCTATCTAATGTGGACTGCAGGCTACAAAGTCTGTCTGCATTCATCTCCCAAGGACATTCTATCACAAAATCACCTATCATTGGTTTTGTATTTACACACTTTTTTTTTTTTTTTTTTTTTTTAAAAGAAAAACAGTGCATGGCTACTATGTTTTCTTTCCCAAATGGGAGCATGCAGCTTACCTGGCCTCCAGAATGGCCAGCCATAGCTTGTTGCTCTCCTCCTTCGGTTCTGTCTTGTACTGTAGTGGACTGATACATAGGTACCAGCCTGGATGATGAGTTTACTTCTTATACATTTCAGGACTAAAGCGGGGCAAGTCAGTTTGTTGCGTTTGTTACTGTGGCTGTTTTTATTTGTGTACTGTATAACTGACGTCAGTAAATACGTTCCGGTGTATTTTGTCTTTCTGTGATGAGGTGAAATAGCTCCTGCTTGTTATAACAAGCAGAAATGGTGTCCTCCTACTCTCTTTGGCACTAAAACTGGACACTTTATTTCTCCTTTTTATTAAAAACGCATATAAATTGTTCTGCAAATTATGAGCGAAATTCTCTGCATTTTCCTTCTGTTGAACTAGCATTTTGTGCCTAACCCAAGTTCTGACTAAGGTAAATTGGTACTTACCTGGCTAGCAGTATTTCTTTTGATAGCTTGTAGTCAGTTAAAAGACAGTTTTGCTTAAGCATTTTAATCACAAAGCCTTTTCCTTATGGATTAAGCCTGAGCTTTATTTGAGAATGTATTTATTGATGTCACATGCCTTAGTGTCATGCCATTGCTTACCTGATTACATTCAGTACTTCTCTATGCAGGGATATTTTTATATTTGGGGATTTTTGACAGTTCTTTATGAACAGTGCTTTGTAAGTGAACCTTGCATTTCAGGGTTTAGTTACAAAAGCCTTCATACCTTCTCTCTCTTTTTATTTAACCTGTTATGTTGGATTTCCTAAGGATTTTATATGCAAAATGATTTTAGTTCATTGAATGAAACCAGGGTTTGTTTAAAAAAAAATATATATATTTTATCTGCTGCTGTCAATGGAGGCTGTTATACAGTCACAACACTGTAGGGGGCAGTGTTTCGTCTAAAAATTTCTAATAAAGGTGCAAAAAACAAAAGTTTAGAATACACAGAAAAATGCATCTGGAAATATCCAATCACATGCTGCAGCAAAACTCTGCTTAAGGCTGACGCTTATCCATGTCTCTCTGTTTTTAAGGTCCACCAGCCTGGAATTACCTTTGAGTAGAGTTGTCATTATTTTTTGGGATCTATGGGTATCTTCTAACAAGACCGAAAGTAGGAGGCCTTTCCTGTATCTCCAAGCAAGCAGCATGTTAACTTTCCTGTGTGTAAAACTGTATTTACAAGTACAGTATGTCTTTGTAGGGCTGGTTCTAGCACAATTATTGGAAACAAGTTGGCATTATTATTTAATAGTTTAATGTTGTTGGGAACAGAGTACAAACAGCACCAATTTTAACCTAGTGAAAAATAATACATGCCATATATAATTATTGCCATTTGAAAAATGAAATGTAAGTATTCAAAATGCAACACCAAGTGTGTTCAGGAGTAATTCCTGACAGTCATATTGGCGGACTTTTTCTTCGTGTTTAATTACTGGGAATTTTTTCTAAGGAACAAAAGATTTTCCAGCAGTTTCTGAAGTAGGTAACACAGGACATAACGGAAACAAATGAACACAATGCTGACATTGCAGTATGAAAATGAGCCCTGGAACAGAACCCATAATTGAGCCCCAATTCAGTTTTTTGGGTATGTAGAATAAAGCTTCAGTTAAGTGTGTCTAATCACATTTCACACGTTCTTCTCCCACTTGTCTGACAATAAAAATAAAGTTACACTCCTCATTTTAGGTTTGGCCTTGTCTGGAGAACATGTACAATGTCCGACACTCCTTTTTTTTGCCATCTGTCCCCTCCCCAATGAATCTTGGACCTTGAACTTGCAAAATCTGTTGCATAATATTTCTTGTTACATGTTAATATACCCCTATTTTATATACATTTACCATTCTACCTTCTGTTTCTTAAACTCATCATTCAGCCACTTTGTATTTCATCTCTGTTAACGAAACTAAGGCCAACTGTTTGTTTGTTCCGCCTTAAGAAAAGTGCCATGCCAGGGTGCCTCCTAATACATGTCCCATTTCTCATTCAGTGATGTGTCTCAGCCAGCCTTGCCTTCTAGCCTGCATAGCTTAATTACCTGTAAGGCAAACAGAGAGCAGAAATCACCCCTCTTCTCCAACAGGTGCTGTTCAATGCTGAATTTACTTTCCGCTCGATTCAACTAGACGATGATTTACACCCATAGTTAAGTAGGCCTGGGTCATCTTGTGTGGGGTATAGGCCCACACACAGACAGTCCACATAGGCTGGTGGTTTTCAAACTGCCTTTTTCCCCTAATTCAGCCCTCTCCCATAACAGAGGACGGTCCCGGTCTGCTTACTGTTGACGCGGAGCTTGGCACAACTCTTGGCTTTTCCGATGGTGAATTTGACCAGGCCCTCCATGTCAGGAGATGTGTTTCTCAGGGTGAGGTGGTACTTGGTACCCAGGCTCTCCAGGAGAACGTCAGCCCCCGCTTGCAGGGTCTCCCCATTTAGGCTCCATATGGGGCTCCGGGTGGCCGGTACGGACACCTCACACTCAAAATGGGCCTCCTGTGGGGCTGTAACTTCCATGTCTTCAAGCTCTCGCACCATCAACAGTGACTGGGCTGGATAGAGGGATGAGAGAGGACAGAGGGCACACTCAGCTGTGTCTTAGCAATGATTACCAAAGAGCTTGTTATCGCTGCAAAGCCTGTGGGTGTTTATTATTGTAATTTTTAGCAAGAAATTATAAGAATGACATGTCATGTGATGTATTTCATGTTCTGAAGGACCTAGAGGACTTCTTTCCATCAGGATGATCCTGATGTATTTTCTGAGGCTGTTTGGCACTCAGTTTCTGTCCAGGTCCCAACTGACTTAGTTACCATGCCCTGCTACGCCTGACAAGCTTCTCATGGGAGATCACAAAGGTTTCTCCACCATTACCCTGGAGTACGAGTTGTGCCACTGCAGTACCTCTCACCCTCCACCATCAGTCTGGCGTACAAGCTGTGCCAATGCAGGGCCTCTCACCCCCCACCCTCAACTTGGTGTGTGAGCTGTGCCAATGCAGGGCTTCTCACCCTCCACCATTGGCCTAGTGTACAAGCTATGCCAATGCAGGGCCTCTCATCCTCCACCCTCAACTTGGCGTACGGGCTGTACCAATGCAGGGCCTCTCACCCTCTACCATCACCCTGGCGTATGAGCTGTGC
>JAACJT020000538.1:0-19081 GCA_009936485.2 Gymnarchus niloticus | reverse complement strand
AAGACTTACCAGATAGCTGGGCAACTACAGCTGAAGTGGTAAGGGAGACAGCTAGAAAGGTGTTTGGTATGACATCTGGTCAGAAGAAGGAAGACAAGGAAACCTGGTGGTGGAACGAGGAAGTACAGGAGAGCATACAGAGGAAGAGGTTGGCGAAGAAGTGGGATAGTCAGAGAGATAAAGTAGACAGGAGTACAAAGAGACAAGGCGCAAGGCAAAGAGAGTGGTGGCGAAGGCCAAAGATAAGGCGTATGGTGAGTTGTATGACAGGCTGGACACTAAAGAGGGAGAAAAGGACCTGTACTGATTGGCTAGGCAGAGGGACCAAACTGGGAAAGATATGCAGCAGGTTAGGGTGACAAAAGATAATGATGAAAATGTACTCACAAGTGAAGTAACAAGTGTGTTGAGAAGATGGAAAGAGTACTTTGAGGGGCTGATGAATGAAGAGAATGAGAAAGAGAGAACGTTGGATGATGTGGGGATAGTGAATCAAGAAGTGATTAGCAAGGAGGAAGTAAGGACAGCTATGAAGAGGAAGAAGAATGGAAAGCCTGGTGGTCCAGATGACATACCTGTGAAAGCATGGAGGTGTTTAGGAGATGGCAGTGGAGTTTTTAACCAGATTGTTTAATGCAATTCTGGAAAGCGAGAGGATGCCTGAGGAGTGGAGAAGACGTGTACTGGTACCGATTTTTAAGAATAAGGGTGATGTGCAGAACTGTAGTAACTACAGAGGGATAAAATTGATTAGCCACAGCATGAAGTTATGGGAAACAGTAGTGGAAGCGAGATTAAGAAAGGAGGTGACGATTAGTGAGCAGCAGTATGGTTTCATGCCAAGAAAGAACACTACAGATGTGATTTTTGCTCTGAGGGTGTTGATGGAGAAGTATAGACAAGGTGAGAACTAGTTGCATTGCGTCTTTGAGGACTTAGAGAAAGCTTGTGACAGGGTGCCTAGAGAGGAGTTATGGTATTGCATGTGGAAGTCTGGAGTGGCAGAGAAGTACGTTAGAGTGGTACAGGATATGTACGAGGGGAGAGTGACAGTGGTGAGGTCTGCGGTAGGAGTGACAGATGCATTCAAGGTAGAGGTGGGATTACATCAAAGATCAGCTCTCAGCCCTTTCTTATTTGTAATGGTGATGGACAGGCTGACAGACGAGATCAGACAGGAGCCCCCGTGGACTATGATGTTTGCAGATGACATTGTGATCTGTAGCAAGAGTAGGGAGCAGGTGGAGGAGACCCTGGAGAGGTGGAGGTATGCTCTAGGGAGGAGAGGAATGAAGGTCAGTAGGACTAAAACAGAATACATGTGTGTGAATGAGATCGAGGCCAGTGGAATGGTGAGGATGCAGGGAGTAAAGTTTGTGAAGGTGGATGAGGTTAAATACTTGGGGTCAACAGTTCAGAGTAATGCAGAGTGTGGAAAAGAGGTGAAGAAGAGAGTGCAGGCAGGGTGGAGTGAGTGGAGAAAAGTGTCAGGAGTGATTTGTGACAGACAGGTACCAGTTAGAGTGAAAGGAAAGATCTACAAGATGGTCGTGAGACCATGGGCTGGAGACGGTGGCACTGACAAAAAGACAGGAGGCAGAGCTGGAGGTGGCAGAATTAAAGATGTTAAGATTTGCATTGGGTGTGATGAGGATGGACAGGATTAGGAATGAGTATATTAGAGGGTCAGCTCAGGTTGGACGGTTTGGAGACAAAGCCAGAGAGGCGAGGTTGTGTTGGTTTGGACATGTGCAGAGGAGAGATGCTGGGTATACTGAGAGAAGGATGCTGAGGATGGAACTACCAGACAAGAGGAAAAGAGGAAGGCCAAAGAGGAGGTTTATGGATGCGGTGAGAGAGGACATGCAGGCGGTTGGTGTGACAGAGCAAGATGCGGAGGACAGGAGGAGATGGAGACTGTTGGTCCGCTGTGGCGACCTCTGATGGGAGCAGCCAAAAGTGAATGATGACAAAGCAAAAATATAAATGCCACACTTCTGGTTTTGGTACCATTCATCTGCCACCATCATCTCTCCTTGCAGCACAACAATGCAAAGACCACATAGAGTAGAGATTTGTACACATTTTCTTGCAGCTCGAAACGTCACAGTTCCTCATTGACATGCATATTCACCAGACATATCACCCACCAACTGTCTCTGGGATGTTCTGGATCAACACATACATGGTGTATCCTAGCTCCCACCAATATCAAACATCTTTGTGCAGCTTTTGTGTTTAATTTAAAGCTTACACCTTTCATGCAAACAATGGAAGCCACAGAAGGGGACACTTGTTAAGAGTGTCCCTCCAGGCGACGCGCTGCCTCCCTAAGATCTTCCACAACCAGGTCAATGTCTTTCCTGGTTGTGACCCAGCCAACACTCAGCCTCAGTGCGTTGGCAGCCACCTCTGGTAAAATGCCACAGCTGAGTAGAACAGGGGAGGATCTAGTAGGGAAATAAGAGAAAGGTTGCACAAAATTGCTTTTCATCTTTTTCTCTTCAAAGTGCCATGGCAGCTTTGATTTTTGTTTTCATAAATACCATTTGATCGATAGAATTCTGTGTCAAAATCATTGTTAATTATTCTTAACCCATTCCAGGGAACATTTGTCTTTAACTTCCTGCTCACAGCTTTGTTCAGGCTCACTATGTACCGGATAAAATGACTGGATGGATGGATGGGTGGATGGATGGATGGATGGATGGATGGACTGAAATGGGAAATTTTTTAATGCTGAAATTATACAAAGTGAATGGTTTATATTGACCAGCCAACAAAGGCAAAATTGATGCATTGAAAAACATGGCTTACACTCAGTATGCACAAAAACTTCCAAAGTAAAATATTTCAGTAATGAGGGATTACTAAATGTATTTAAAGCAGGTGTTTCCATAAAAGTAATGAGATTTGTACATGACTGATTCATTGAGATCCAATTGCTTGGTTTGGTGTAGTGATGACTACTAGAGAATTTCAGTACTGGATGTATGGTTCTTGGCAGCCAGAGTGGAAAGTGAAGTAGTTTATATTCACTCTATTATTAAACCAGTATCCTACATCCATCCACCTTCAGACTGATTCTCCCAATGAGGTTTAGGGTGACCGCATGCTAAGCAGCTCAGACCAGACATCTCTCTTGATGGCCACAGACTATATAGCTCATTCTGTCCCCAGATGTTTCCAAGCCAGCTAGAAGATATGATCCCTCGGGTCTACTGGAAGTCAAAAAGGTGCCATCCTTATGAGATGCCCAGGCCAACTCAGCTGACTCCTCCCAATTCAATCTGGTATTCTACACATTGTACATTATTGCTATACTATTAATATTTTTGTCATTTAAATGTACGCTTGGGGACACAGTAGCGCAGTGGATAGCACCTCCAGGGTTGGGAGTTTGAATCCCGCCTCCGGCTCTGTGTGCATGGGGAGTTTGCATGTTCTCTACAATGCTTTGCGGATTTCCTCCCGTAGTCCAAAGACATGCTTTGTAGGCTAATTGGTGTGGCTAAATGGTCCATGGTGTGTGAGTGTGTGTGACTGTGCCCTGCGATGGCTCCAGGCCCCCCATGACCCTGAATAGGATCATGCGGTTTGGAAAATGGACAAATGCGTTGTACATGAAATCAAATGAGCAGTTACTCGCTCTGGTGGGAATATTTATCTGATGAACATCGATGAAAATGTACATAAATAAAAAGGATCCTATTGGAAAATAACCGTAGCATTGAGCAAGTCTAACAACCTATTACAATATCATCGATAAAACATATTCTATCTGACTAGTTACCTGTCCCCTCGGTCAGAATGGCACGCAGCCCCAACGCTTGCCTGAAGTCTTCTACAGCTGGAAAGCACCTTCCAACCTGAATTACCACAACACGTTTACAACCCATAGGTCATATAAACACGTTTTAGCTCACGATATGTTTTAACAGATGCTCTAGTATATTGGCCAAACAAGAAAGCAGGCATTAGTTTGGCTTGGTCAATGAAATGATATACTTTAGAATTTCATTTACCTTCTAACTCTGGACCCAGTAGTGACACATTGCATGTGTTTGGAAGAGTCTTTGAACCAGGAAAATGACTATTGAAGTGTATCTTCTCCTCCCCAAATACAGTCTGATGATGAGAAACAAGAGAAGAAATCTAGTATAATTCAAAACTAAATTTATGTCGCTGGAGAAAGTAAAAAAAAAATGTTTGCATATACAAAATGACAGCAAATTCAGAATAGGCAATAAATCACTCAAAACAATTCAAAAATGAAGCGTGCAAAAGCCTCAAATCTCATTAAAACCAAACAAAATAAGCATTCTAAAGACAGTCAGCTTGTGTCATATTACTAATGATACCGTGGCACCCACCTGCAACCGCCGCTCTAGGTATTGTTTTATGTCGGAAAGGTGAGCCTCATATTTGGGAAGATGCAGGTTCACCAGCTCTGCCGCCTGAATGACAAACACCAAAGCTTATTCTGACCCTGAACTAAACATATCCATTGAAAAACAATGAATTGCGGTCATTACCTTCCCAAGACCAGCAATCATAGGTGTGTTCTCTGTTCTAAGGATAAAAAAATACATAGATTCAAATCTATTCTTCACTCCATGTTGCCAAGCTAAATCATGCAATAATTATTTTGAAAACATCCTCAACAATAATTATTATTATATTATAATCATATATAGCACACTGTTACATCTGTCAACCAAGGAAGAGCTCACTTAGAAAAAAAGAAAACAGATTACCCAGGTCTAAAGTTCCTCTCTTGTCCACCTCCAAAGAACATTGGGAACAATGGAGTACTTCTTCCAGGCTTATTCGCGTACAACGCGCCAATTCTGGGGCCATAAAACTGAGAAAAAAAAAAAAGGGACACAAATAATTTCATTAGAAATGTATAAAGAAAAATAAGAAACAACAAACATACTATGAGACTGCAGACTCACGAAACCCCTAACCTTGTGCCCCACTATAGTGAGGTAATCCACTCCAAGTTCTTGCACATCCACTTTCACTTTACCAATTGCTTGTGCACCATCAGAGTGCAGAAGAATTCTGGGACCAGACCTTTCTAAGTTAAGGCCCCGAACCCTCTGGCAGAGCTCTTTAATTGGCTGGAAGAAAGAAGATTTCACTTTATTGTACGTCAAAAATACAATGACTATACTATGAATAGTGCAAAGGCAACACTGATTCATAATACTGAGGTGCAAGAAACATCTCATTTAAAAACACTGTGGGAAAAAAGATTTGTTACAAAGTAGTCCTAACAAGGAACTTTGAATCTGAAAGCTTAAATAGTTCACAATCCTTGGACTCAGTCTGATTTCTGGTGTTCTAATGGTGGAACATCATGAACTGCAGCCCATCAGCTGAAGTAACAATCTCCTGACAACTCCAAATCTTAACAAAACTGCATAAACAAAACCAAAGAGCCAGTTTTTCATAGTAAAGCGAACTGCTTTAACAGAAATGTGCAAGCAAACTCACTTAATATTCCCCCCTTCCCACCTATCGACCTCACCATTATGACTCCAGTCTCGTTGTTGGCCAGCATGACTGAGATGAGGCAGGTGGTCGGACGCATGGCAGCCAGCACATCGCTCACTTCCACTCGTCCCGTCACTTTGGAAACCTTAACAAAAGTAACGTCTGAAACAAGAAACAAAAAACATGACCGTCACATTGGATAACGGAGAGAGAAAGGGAACACTTCCGAAGACTCGCCTCAATTTTAAAGAAAAACAAACGCAGCATGAAAGCATAACGTGTGAGAGTTACGACATCAGTATTTATTTTCCTGATGCCCCATGTAATTTCATTCCTGGTTCACCCTGATAAGCTTAAACCAAAATAGAGCCTAAAGTCCATCTTGTATTTGCTGAATAGCCAAAACAGCCACGATTCATAGCAAAGAATCAGAATCAAAATCACTTTATTTTGCCAAGTACATTTACACATACGAGGAATTTGTCTTGGTGTGTACACACACGATTGACATGTAACATATTACACGAGCTGGACAAGTACAGACTATTTACTAAAACTAAGGAAAGAATAAAAATAAGAATATGACGAATAGAGAAAAACATAAGAATGTCGTATATAAATCAAGTACATGAATATGTACTTGTAAGGATCACATAGACAGAATATATTATTTACAGTATGTTACAGAGTTACATGTACTTTATACAACTGAGCAACAGTGCATTATGTGAAAGAGTTCAATGTCGTTGTTTAAAGTGCAGAGTGTCCACCGCTGTTGATGAGTGCCATGGCTTTGGGGAAAAAGCTGTTGGCATGCCTTGTTGTGCGGGTTTTGATGGTCTTGAGTCTTCTACCAGATGGAATAGGCTGGAAGAGGTGGTGTCCAGGGTGAGAGGGGTCAGCTATAATCTTTCCAGCGCGCTTCGTGACCCTGCTGTTGTAAGCATCCTGAAGCGTTGGCAGAGTACAGCCAATAATCTGCTCCGCAGTCCTGACTATACGCTGGAGTTTGGTTCGCTCTTGTGTGGTGGAGGACTCAAACCAGATGGATATGGATGACGTGAGGATGGACTCGATGATCGCTGTGTAAAACTGAATCATCAAGGCCCGAGGCAGGTTGAATTTCTTCAGTTGCCCCAGGAAGAACATCCTCTGCTGTGCTTTCTTGGCGATGGCTTCCGTGTTCCTCTCCCACTTCAGGTTCCTGGATAGGGTGGTGCCTAGGAACTTGAGTGACTCCACAATGGAAACCATAGAGCCACTGATGTTGAGGGGTGGGAGAGTGGGGGGGGTTGATTCTGAAGTCCACCACCATCTCTACAGTCTTCTGTGCGTTTATCAACAGGTGGTTGTGACTGCACCAGGACTCCAACTGTTCAACTTCCATTCTGTAGGCAGACTCATCACCATCAGTTATGAGACCAACCACGGTGGTGTCATCAGCAAACTTCAGGATCTTCACAGTCGGCTCTCTGGAGACGCAGTCATTAGTATAGAGACTGAAGAGAAGGGGTGAGGGAACACAACCTTGTGGTACTCCAGTACTGATGGTTTGGATGTCTGACGTGTTTTCCTGGCTGCTTACTTCTGTTGGTAAGGAAATCTGTGACCCACTGGCAGATGGAGTCTGGCACAGATACAGTAGCTAGGACAGTTTCACCTGCAGGAGCTCTGGTGCCACGGTGTTAAAGGCAGAGCTGAAGTCCACAAACAGCACCCTGGCATAGGTCTTTGGACAGTCTAGATGCAGTAGTATGTAGTGTAGGGCCAAATTCACAGCATCATCGACAGACCTGTTTGCCCTATATGCAAACTGCAGGGGGTCCAGCAAAGGCTCCGTGATGGATTTCAGGTTAGCTAGGACCAGGCGTTCGAAGACTTTCATAACTACAGAGGTCAGAGTAACTGGCCTGTAATCATTTAGTCATGTAATGCTTGTCTTTTTGGGGACCAATATGATGGTGGAAGACTTGAAGCATGTAGGCACAGAGCAGAGTTCCGCACCAGCTCGTCTACCTCTCCTGCGTCTCTTGGTCAGCTTAAACACAGCAATGGCTCCAGTTGTGAGAATTTCCAAAATTTCCATCGGTTCCTGGTAAAACTTCGGAATAATGTTAGGTTGAACATTGTTCCTGAGAGTCAGTAGGTGTTCTCTTCTCCAAGAGATGGCGTTAGGTGCACAATGAACAACATTAACAAAGAAAAACAAACACAACACTTAGCTGTAATACACCGAAGCGGCCATCCGCGGCGCAATCTTGGTATTAAAGGCACGTAATGATGCAGTCAAGATTATTCATGACAATCTTTTTCTAAATCTTCAAATGCTTCCGATGGCTGAATCTATAGCGTCACGAAAAGATTGCCTAAAAGCTCTATCCCAGCATATTCCTCTATTTTTCATAAATCTTGTGTTTCTGCATAGGTTTAAAGCAAGCCTCACCTTGTCCTTGGCAGATTTAACAGAGATAAACTGGAAATGGACAGGAATTTGAACTCTTATAGGGTAGCACAGAGCCCCAGGGGCAGGCATTATAGTTTCAAACCAGTATGACTGGGGGTTCACTTCCCACCGCGGATTCAATGTACGGCTTTCCGTGTTAACACTGCCTTTGCGTGGATTTCCTCCAGGTATTCCTCTTTATTCCCACCATCTCTAAGTTGCCCAAACTATGCATGTTACTGCGTGGTCTATGACGGACCGGCATCTTGTTCAGTGTCCCCCATTTTTGGCTTCCTGAGATTCAGGCTCATTGCAATCCTGTGCTGGATAAGCAGTACAGAAAAACTAATACAGCTCTGCAAACTCTTACCCATCTTGACCAGTCAAAGTGCAACTGAAAGCACTTCCTATGCTAATAGTCAGAGCTTTAGCATGTATAGGGTTGTTTATCTTCGTTAAGTTTAACCAACATGGCTCATTTATTATTATTTATTACATATCATGACACCACAGATCACATGATGTATGTTGTCTGATTGTGCTGATCACAGTGATACTAGTCCAGAGTAAATAAAAGCATTTATCATGAAGGTGAGCCTGGTGACCATTCTGAACTTGATCTGTACATCTGTGAACCAACCACTAGTTAATCTAGTACTGGGTCCAAAGGGGCCTGGCTGAACTCTATTCTAAACAGCACGGACACAAAGTTGGGACATACTGTAGATGGCATGACAATCCACTACAGGGCATTCATACATTATGGGCAATTTTGAGGCGGCAATTAAACCAGACACACATCTTTGGCCTACGGGAAGAAACTGGAGTACCCAGAGTAACCCAGTACAGCACTGGAACAATATGAAAACACACATACACACAGAAGTGAAGCACTGATCTGATATTTAAAAAGAAAAAAAACTGCATAATGGCAGGTCTAATTATAAATATGTGATACATGATGGGAAATAAAAGGAAAAACATTTACAATGGAGGTATTACAGTCTGCTATTGCCTACTTGCATTTAATCCATTTAACCAGTAGTATTTACTTTAGAACAACCAGGAAAGCAGTCCTAATATCTGCTTATCCTTTTAGGAAAGCAGTAACTCATGACAGTGTTCATCATACCTGCTTTGCCCTCATTCAGCAGACTGTCAGCAGTGAGCTTAACAGAGTCATGTTCTATATTGGAAGTGATGATGTGAGGAAGGATGGCCATTTGGTTTTGGTCCTCTTCATCCAATTTGTTCAGCTTAGCTACTCCCCAGCACTCCCAGAAGTGCTTGATGGCCGTGTGGAACACTACGTTGTTTGCCTGTGAAGGATGGGGACAATGACATAAACTCGACGGTAAGCATTCTGAAACACCCAGGTACTTGAATATAGTACCACTTACCTTGAAAGCATCATTACACAGCTTTAGAATCACAGTGCGCAAACTGCAGACTATAAACATCCTTCAAACACTAAAGGAGGATTTCTTATTCTCTCGTGTGTAGCCAGAGTAAAGATAGCAAGAGTTGTCCAATAACTCTACATTGTCGTCATTCACACATTGAAGAAGCTCTTCTCACTGTTGCAGCATATTCACAACATGAACTATGCCCTCTACTTCAATTAAGTATACATCTACTTTTTACCAAATCAATTAAACTTAGCTAACTTGTGTTTCTTTCACACAAGTAATTGTGTAATTATGCACAAATTACTGCTTTAAGAGTGAATTTTAAAGTTGAAATCTTTGACTGCTGCCCTACCGATAACATGACCTAAATAATTTATATTTTATATTGAACTGATAATTAATAGCAATAATTAATATTCCAGCATCAGTGGGGTTGTAACATGTCCTAAAATCAGAAGAAATTAAATTTACGGTCTCGGGACTGGCTTTAAAATGATCTCAGTGTTACTCCTTGTTCAAAATGGTCACTAATATGCAAGTGCATTCTAAAATAAAGTCAATAAATACATATACTTCTCACCTCTGTTCCACCTGACATAAAAATGATGTCCTCTGATTGCCCATTTATCATTGCAGCAACACTCTCTCTGGATTTATCAACAATGCCTTTGGCCTTCCTGCCTAGAAAAACAAAATTCACATCCCAAATGCTGGTGTTCCAGCCACAAAGTAAACATAAGGGATCTGGCTCATGTAGGTCATTAGTGCAAAGAGTGTTTAGTTTAGACTCACCAAGCAAGTAGCTGCTGCTGGGGTTTCCCCAGGCCTCCTTCAGGGCTTCAGAGATAGCCGTAATAACCTCTGGCTGCAATGGGGTGGTAGCATTGTAGTCCATGTAGATCCTATACAGCACATAAAACAGTCAATTAGTGTCATGTTAAATCTGAGTATTTACAAATTATGTACAGCATGTGTGGTTGCATTTTCATTTGCCTCTCCTCCTGATCCCTGCAGTCTGTGACAACGCTAAAGACCGGTTGGTCCTTGCAAGAAGACCCAATCTCTTCATCCCCCATGACCTAGAAGCATGAATGAAAAAGTCCCATTTTACTTAAAAAGGAAAACACAACTACAGCAGAATGTATGCTTGCATTGACAGTTATGGGTCAAATCCATTATCTTTCTCGTTTTGTTCGTTCACCACCTTCTGTATATCAGTAACCCTTTCAGCAAAATACAAACTTATCGCAATCTTTTTGTTTCTCGTTCATTTCTCATGCCTCTTCAGATAAAGTGCACCAATTCCAGAGACTGTTGTATTTTAGTTTACCAGGTAATTGTAATTTAAGGGAAACTGAGTTAAATTAGTTATTCCACATTATTCAGTAAGTGACAGTTTAAATATGGGAGGGAAGAAAAATTTTTCTACATATGAAAAGTGTGAAATAGCACAGTGATTTTAAAAGACAAGGGCACAATTGATATCTCACAAAAACATCAGAGATTGAGTTGCAGACAGAGTTCATCAAAGTCAGAATTCAGAAGAAGTACATCAGATAAAGGATCATTACAGAAAGCTTCAGCCAGATAAATTAATGTTATTAAAATGGTATCTGTAAAAAATCCACAATGAAGCAACAAAGAATTTTCAACCTGCTGGTATGCCTGAAATTTGATTTCAATGCAGCGCCTTCCCAAGGTTGGTAGTTCTGTAGAAACCTGCTTCTTTGGCCACCCCTCACCAAGCCTCACAGAGAGAAACATGCAATGGCCTCAGACATGCATGGAAACTGAATTTCAAACGGTTTTATTCACTGATGAATGCCATGCCATATTGGATGGTGTAGTGATGTTTTGGACAGGAATAATGGGAATGTTTTTTAAGATCTTAAGGTGTTTGTTTTTTGAAGAACAGTATGATTATGCAATACAACAGATTACTGCTTTGAGTCATGGCATTATGAATGTCCCAAAACTGTCCACATAATTATTTGGAACACTGCATGTCATTACTATTTCAGAAAATGTGAAAACTATTATTATGAGGTATTGTTGCTTTTTTTTACATCTACATTCAAAAAAGTATTCATGTTAATAATATGTAACTGAACTGAGTTGGCTGTTTTTTATAATAAACAAAAAATACACAAGACATATACACAATTTGGAATGAGGTGGTCTATGATGAGCTAGGCTGGCCTTAAATTTCAAGGAATGCCAGATCCAGTTACATTACATTTTAATTAACTACAAACACATATAATAAAATGCATAACTGACACTGTATAAGTGTAGCCAGATCTCTAGTGAAAAGAGAAAAAAAATGCACCAACTGATATTCCATGCAAGCACGTGCATGGAAATATATTAGACCAAATACCTCATTTTTGCACACCTAATTTTATGTCGATTTCATTTTGCGATTAATAACACAGGCGTTCAACCAAACAGATATGTACTTCGACAATTGAAGTTAAATAGCAATATTATATTACGTCCCCGACACGCATTCAAAGGTAGTATTCATAAAAAATAAAGCTAGGTTATCTGGCACGGGAAGATCAGGGCTGGTAGCCATATGCTATCTAGACATAAGACACCACGTTTATTCTTTTCATATTCCTACACTCTTGTTTTTACGTCTGTAAAGCACTTTTAATGGCATTTGTGTACGAAAGCTGTGCTATAAATAAACTTGCTTTTCCTTCCCTTGCCACGTTTACGCTCAGATCAGCAGTCGACGTGTCTCCGTTTGCGTCACTTACGTAAACGGTTTATGGCTGTCATTTAACTAATAAAATGTGTAGCTTTATGATGTTTTAGAGGTAATTTACTGATAATGCTGCAGATATTTTAATTACTTAATGGTTCAAATACCAGCTAATTGCTATCAATACAGCGAGCTGCGTCAGCCACCATCCAGTCTAAAAACAGTTGAAAACGACCGACCTGTTCGTTAATTTTTCCACGAATTACCACAGTAGCGCTTTACAGGAAGCAATCTGCCATTCATTTGGCTGAACGCCTACATAACCCGCCAGATGTAATTATCTATACGTCCAGGTCCTGCGAAACAATGACGTGGCGTGGCAAAGCGACAAGGAAGTGTGATAAGTGTAATATTCTGTGTGCAGTACGTGATAGGCAGATATTGACTTCCCTGTTTTTAATACAGTGGGAATCCTGGTTCTTTTCATTTAATCGATTCTTATGAGTTTTAAAAAGATGAACTCGGAATCGTTCATTTATTGCTTCACTTCTGATAAGTATCCCTAAAATGTCTTTTTCCTCTTCCGCTGGGTTCTCATTGGATATACTTGCCGACGGGGGTTAATATGTCCTTTTACATTTAATAAAATGAATGGAAATTGTAATGAAAACGTATTTACTTATAGTTATTTATAGTTTTGACTCTTTTAGATTTTTGTACATCAATACACCAGTGTGTATCGAAAGAGAGGGTATCTCGGTCGTGATCAGTGCTGTGATCGTGATCATTTCGTTATCTTAGTTAGATTTTAATAAGGACGTAGTCAATACTGTGCAGTGTATTTTTAATGAAATGAACCACTGAACCGGCCACCGTATACATCAAAACATCTTTACGTTTATTGTGTTTATTCCATCCCTGATTACACCACTGCAGATCACTTGGTGCCACCTACAGGCAGGAAGTAGACATAACATATTTCCCCTAACTGACCCATGTACTGTATTGAACATCAATGATAACATTTTACTTGTGGCAAACGAACATCATGAAAACTTCAGTCCCAGTTAATCAGAGGACAAAATACACAGGTAAAGAAGCAAACAAATATATAAATATATATATATATGTATAAATGAATGGGTTCAGTGTTGCTTGATAACTGTACTAGCAACCAGTGACATACATGTGGCATGGAGGAGGCGGGTGAAGACACCACAACGTGTAAGACAAACTGTGTGTATGAAAATAGCACTATTACAAAGCCTCATTTGAAATCTCACTCTGAGTAAATACCTGGTCAGGTACTTGGGACTATCAAAGAATTACTGAACTCAAGAATGCTAGGACTATCAATAAGAATGTTTGTCTTTTGTGGCTGGCAAAAAGATTTAACAGTTTTTTTGGTCATTAAAAAGGGCATTTTCACGAATCAGAAAGGTTATCAGTGACACACAATTTAAAGAAAATCTAGTGCTTGGTATCTGAGAACGTAATGTGGAAGGTATTCAAAGATGTTGTTTCTCAGCAACTACAAAATAATAAAGTATGTAAAATTGAAAACATCTCTCAAGCATGAAAGTCCATGAAATTGAACATCTGTCCATCCTGTAACTTGTTATCACAATCATAGAAAAAACAATATCAGGCTAGCTAGAGATCATCAACACTGGCTTGCTGTTGGCTATTGCCCAGAGAACCATCAGACACTAATTATGTATGAAGAGCATCTACAAAACATTTTAGTTCAGTTGTAATGCCTTAGCATCAATATTCAATTTAATGTGCTATATAAAAATTCTTGTTTTTTTCATCCTGAATAGTTCTACATGATACAGTCTGAAAATATATTTAGTCATCTTCAAGAGGTGTATTATGATAATCAGAAAATTCTGGGGACACAACATTTTCTTTTTTTTTTGTCCAGTGCTGTTTTTTCTTGACCAAGACCATCCTACATTAATGAGCTTAACCCATAGAGTTAAATAGCCATCTGTTTTCCATGAATGCACATTGCTGAGCAGGACCTACACAAATATTGGTTTGTGAATCAAAAAGGTTTCATCCATTTATACCAAATTTCCAATCACTTACCAAAGTCAGGGTTCTAGGGGGCACCTGGAGCCTAACCAAGGCAGCCCAAAACGAGATTACACCCTGAATTTGATGCCAATCCATCATACACACATTATTTTACTATTGTAATTTGGAGAACTTGATTAGCCTTACTGCATTTCCTTAGGCTGCAACAGGGAACCCACACAACACAGGGAGAACATACAAACTCCATATACACAATACAGAGATGGGATTTGAACCCCAACCCTGGAAGTATGAGGCAAAAGTGTGACTCAGCGAGCTAGAGTCTCAATCAAATTTCATACCCGCCAAAACCATTTCACGCTTAATAATTTGCAATGTTAGTGGGCATAAAGGTTTAGCTTTTATTCCAAGACTCAAAAATGTGTGATGAGTAAAAATGAAGATCGTAAAAACAGATTACAGCTGTGTAATGCACAAAGCAAATATATTACCACAGTAGCCTCATATAGTTGTGGGCTAGATTTCTGCCCTCTGTGAAGTTTGTGTATTCTCATTGTGTTTGTGTGGGTTTTGTGCAAAAACAGGCAGTTTGGTCCATTGGTGGGTCTAAATTGTCCATATAGTGCATAACTGAGTGTTAACATGTGCCTTGTGATGGATAGAGACTCAT
Organism: Gymnarchus niloticus; assembly: GCA_009936485.2. Classification (NCBI taxonomy): domain Eukaryota; kingdom Metazoa; phylum Chordata; class Actinopteri; order Osteoglossiformes; family Gymnarchidae; genus Gymnarchus; species Gymnarchus niloticus. Next base: position 4,304 of record JAACJT020000538.1, on the reverse strand, counting down.
CATAACCCTGTATAAAATAAGTGGCTATGGAAGATGAATGAAAGGTGATAGCAAATTGTTGCAAATATAAGCTGTCTAAAAGCACCTCTTTGAAAACACATACAAAGATGAGCTAAGATGTATGACAGGTGCCTTTGGTAAAAAAAGGCAGTAGAGTAACTTACAACATACGTACATATAGACCAGTAGCAGTTTGCAATAACTGACAACAGAGTCACTATGGACCTGTTTAAGTGGGTGATCCCATGTTTACCAAAAGCATAGTTGAATCTGATCTTCCTACACAATGACATGGTCATGGCTTCTTGCTGCATATCTAAAGACTGTAATTCTGTGAAAGCACAAAAGAATATCACTTTCTACTGGCTGTCTTGTGAACTGCAGGTGAATAAGAGGTATTACATTGGATTTTAGAAATTTTTAGTGCAAAATTTTTATTGTGTTTTGTCTGGAAATGATGGCAATGCAGGACAAACAATACTACCAAAGAAAATAAAATATAAAGAATTTGCTTCTATCACAAGAATTACACTGTTCTTTAACCTGAGCATATTTATACCATAGACTATCCCATACACACTTGGGTTTTCACTCTCTTGTTTATGATTATGTCTAATTTAAATGACAAGAATTACAAAAATGATGAATGGCATTGTGAGTGAATAGGTAAGAATGTTTCCTTTTGCCTCCTTGGTTGGGGATTGAATGCAAATCCATGCTGTGTTTGGAGTTTACATGTTCTCCCCATGTAGCATGGGTTCCTCCCAAGTACTCTGGCTTCCCTCCACAGTCCAAAGATATTCAGCTAGCCAAGCTGGAATCTTTAAATTGCCACTCACTGTGTGTGTGTGTGTGTGTGTGTGTGTGTGTGTGTGTGTGTGCGCACGCACAAGCTCTGGCATCCTGTCCAAGGTAGTCCCCTGCCTTGTGCCCTATGTTACGTACCTAGGTACATGTCTGCTGTACTGGATAAGTGATTGGAAGATGATTCGATAATTATCAAATTTAATTTCAAGATTATAAGACCATGATCATTTCATAATACATATTTTATATTTCTAGATCCACCACTACCCAGTACCTTTAAAGCTGTCACACAAGTTCACATGGTCAAAACTGGAATTAACTTTAATTTTAAATGTGATTAGAGAAATGAGCACCCTAGGTGCTGCCAACTGGGGGGGGGGCACGATAGAGGGCTTGGTCAAAATTACCAGGTGCTCGGACCCTCCATCCCCCTGCACATGTCTTCTGTATTGGATAAGTGGTTGGAAGATGGCTGGATAATTATCTAAATTTAATTTCAAGATTACAAGACCATGATCATTTCATAATACATGAAGCTGTTTTATGGTATACACAAATAGTCCAAAATGATTTAATTTTGTAAAATACACTACCATTAGATGCTTTACATAAGGTGAAAGACAGGAGGAAATTCTTTTTCATCTCTATAATTAAGCTAGGATACATACATTACTTGATATGATGTAATGTATTTATAGATTGTCTATGTACAATAACTGATACTAGTCACCTATACCTATTAAATACCTCAGGTGATAATTGAGACACATTAAATAGATATCATGTACACTCCTCAAACAAACAACAAAAAAACTATGTTTGCTAAATTATGCATTTACATGTAGAATGTACAGTACACAATTTTATATGGCGCGTGATGCAAAGATATGCACAAACGACAATGTGGGTGAGCATTGTCATTGTATGACAAGTGAAAGGACTTTCATAAAAAGTATACTAAGGGAGAAATGATGGCATTTCATAGCATAGACAGCATATTCTTGTGACCATTTTGTTTCATAAAACATAAGATTCAGCTATCCTAAATTCCTGCAAACTGGGAAACTTAATCATTTGACTCCAGATTTCAAAACACAGATAATAGTAATTTCTGAAATCATATTTCTCTCAGAATTACTCATATTCAGATTTTCCTCAGAATGGTATTACTTTTTTCATTTCATGTACACGACGCCAGATCACTTAAAAGATCAACAATCAGCTTACAGTACCAGCAATAGCTACTGCTACTGAATGTTATTCTATAGTGTCAAACATTTTAATTGTTTGGATTGCGTAATATACAGTTTCTAAAATATTGTTATACATTTCATGATCTATAAATATATATTATATATGTAGCTAAGGATTCATAGTAAATGGTAGAAAGTATCATATGTAAAATTTTGTCTGTACTTTAAAATATAAAGGTCTTTTAATAAATAAATATTTAAATTTCTAAATAATTAAATATTTACTTAAATGTATTTCCTAAGAAAAGTTGAGCAAATCAATAAAACTTAACTTTTTTAGCTCATACAACATTAATTCACCCGTGATTTATTGAGGACACAGTTCATTGTGGAACACGTTACATATATGGCATTTATGAATGATGCAATAATTTTGTGAATCAAATCCATAAAAGATAGTAAGTGGAAGTGTTATGTAAATAATTCTGATAGCTACAAATACTGAATTCTGTGCAGCAAAATCACCTATGGACCACTTTACATTGCACACTAAACATATTGTTCTGATTTCCTGATTTCAACTTTCAGAGAAAAAAAAAAAAAACCTGACTAACCAATACTTGATAATTTGAAGTAAGCTGATTGTACATCTCCCATTTTCTTCTTTTCACTTGTGTATAATTTTCTAATAATGTATAGCTTGGCTTAAATGCAAAACAATATCTACATTTTTGGCTCACCTGTAACTAGTCCTGATGCAAAGAAAAGTTTAGGGCTTTTGAATTCAATTGTGGTTTGGTTGTGCTAGAAGGAAAACTTGAAGAAATAAGAAAGGTACTGATTCATGTAAAGGGTCAGACACAGAATGGTCAGTTTTTGTCTTTTATCTAACTAACTGTAATTCACAATGATTGTTCTGGAATTGTATTGCTCATAATTTTATATCCTCATCTGGCCAGCTCTTCTCCTCGAAAGCTTAGATCTGAAGATAGAAGAAGAAAATCAGGTTGATTATTTCTGGGAGGAATTACATGTCCACATGACTCTTGAACTAATCTTTTGAATAAGAAACTCTAAATAAAAAGCATATTTGCATGTTTTTCCTTCTTTACATATGTCGTGAAATCTTACCTAATTGATCCAGCAAGGAGTGGGTTAAATGCATAAAGCCAGTCATGCATTTCCTTGTCATTGTTGGCTTGGAGTAGTATTCCACGATGCACAGTACAAACTGCAAATGTGTTAGGGGTCTACAAATAAAGCCAGAACAAAACCGTTTTAGGAGAGAGAAAATACTCAGTTCATAGTAGGAATCATATTAATTTATTTCTAGTGCCTTTTCCTCTTAGAGATATAGAATAATTGACTCACTTTGAGCATGGCTTGCTGGTCTTCACTGTACTCAACCTGAGCAGATGATAGGTTCAGTATGGCCCTCTCCACACCGTCTTTTTCAGTGTTGTAGAGATAGACGTATGGCCTATGGACCACCACATACCGCTTCACCCAGCCATTGGTATGTGGCTCAAGGAAGTGCAAGTAGCCCTTTTTTGATACAATGGGGCTGGAAACAGAAGTACCAATGGAAAATTAGACATTCAACAACTCGCAGGATCAAGCAACTGTTTTTGTTCCAAATGATGACCCAGGTACTGGGCAGAGACTAGGCTTCTCTCATCCTGTATAATTTGGACCTCTCCACTCTAAACGAAAAAAGTCAACATTGCTACGAAATGAATTAATATCAACTGGATTAGTTGCTTATGCATGAAATGTCTTCTGGTTAGTTTTGATTATTTGTTTTTAGAAGATCATATTTTAATTTCACTACCTTGGACATGACACAGTAAGCTGCGAAGAGAACAGTATCATCATATTTTAAGATTTCATAACATACTGTACTCTTCAGTACAGTTTCAATTTTCTCTATAAGGTTTCAATTTTTTTATGCCTTTAACTTTATATGGTTGTGGACAAAGGATATTAACTTCATAATAGCGGAGCAAACCACACATGCCGATTTTTTTTAGCATATTACTGTACATGCATGTACTCATGTATGAGTGGCTCTACGCACATGGTATCAAAGGGGTCAGTCCCAGTGGGTAACATTGCATACATTCAGTGATATGGATTCAAATCTGGGCCCTGTTCTACATGTTGTTGTTGTTGTTGTTTAGTCACTCAGTCGTGTCCGACTCCTCGCGACTCCATGGACCACAGCACAACAGGCCGCCCTGTCCTCCACCGCCTCTCGAAGCCTGCCCAAACTCATGTTCATTGCTTCCACTACACTGTCTATCC
>JAACJT020000537.1:0-19083 GCA_009936485.2 Gymnarchus niloticus | reverse complement strand
GATGCGTAGGATACATTGGAGGAGGGAGAGGCGAGCGGGAGGCCGAAAGGAAACGGGGGGTGAGGGGGGGGGGGGGGGGGGGGGGGGGGGGGGGGGGGGGGGGGGGGGGCATGAGATCTCGGGGGTGATGGAAGGAAAGGCAGAGGCACTTTTAACAACAAGATCCTAAGGCTGATCCTATGCGAATCCTCTAACAGTGTTTTTCACAGTTCTGTATTCTGGTTCAATTGTACACCTGCTTCTAAGCGCTCCTATTATACTTGCATTGAGTGACATTATAATCTGCAGCTGCAATGCAGCCCAGTTTGCACACATTCATACGTTCCCCGAAATCCTCCATGCATGATAGTGATGTACTACTGAAGAAATAAGGATTAAAGGTTTAACATAATTGTATGACTGACTGCACATTTCCTATTCATTATTTCAGTCATATGCCTTAGTCTTCAAATACTTTGTATGGTTTAATGTTTACAGCATGTAATGAGAAGAAATACAAGTTGGTGTTAAGAGAAGAGAAGATGCTCCTGAAAACTGTGATGTCATAATTCTGTTTCTATGCCAACGTCGTACATGGTTCAGGCCCTCGCTCCTAGTGTGGTGTGTGGAATGAAAGAGAGAATTCTGGGTAAGCCATGCAATTGAGAAACACTTCATGTTGCATCCAAGGAAATCGACATGGCATCTGTCACTGAATTAGCTTCAGTCACACTTACATGACTGTGTGGGATCCCCAGGACAGAGGTCCATTTCATCCAGACAAACGAACGCCATGTAAACAACGCATTGAGCCAGATGAGTCACCTTAACCCCCTAAAAATGAACTGGAAGTTTTGGTTAGGAAGTCATTTCTTGATAAAGGAGTCACACTATTTCTAAATTAACGTATTTATAATTTATGACTTGGGCAAGAGCAATGTAGAAAAGGTAGAGTACATTTCATTTTACAATGCTAGCCTCTAGGTATTATTGGCTAAAAAATACTTCATTATAATGCAATGGAAAATATTCTGTTATCTTTTGCCCCAGAAATATTTATATTAATTGTGTAATGAGACTAAAATGACTTCCTGGAGCTTTTGAAGTAGCTCATCTTGAATCATTGGCTCATAAACAGATGTACATGGGTTTGGCCTCAGCCTTGACATGACCTAGTTTGCTGTTTTCTGAATGTGAGCCATGAGAGTTCAGGAGCTATTACAGCAACTGCTTCCGTCCATCTGCTCCATTCGGGGCTGCCATTGTAGTTATAAGCACAGGTGGCCATGGTCAGGGTCTGGCCAACACCTGAACTTGTCATCGTGTGACCAAGGAACCACCTGAAGATGTCAGACCTCCATCTTGACCATCATGTTGACTCTCATTCTACTCCACTGGCCAGGTGAAACATTCCCAAGTGTTTTTCAGCTGAGTTCACAACTGGGAACAGGCACAACAATTTTTATTTCAAAATTTAACTAATCACACAAACTCTGTCTAACTACACAACTTAAAGTGTACCACTTTTATGAAGAAGATTTAGGAACATCATTAATATCTGAGGCATGATTTCACCAATAACAGGTGATGAAGACTGATGAATGAATTCAGGACTTTTTTTACTTCTTTCCTCGTTTTCCCTCTCTTTCGCTGTTTTTGTTTTCTGAAGTAGGTTTATCATGAATTGCATGTACTCTGTATGTTTCACATCTAAATCTCAGATAAATCAATGGTGACATTGAGATACTCATTCTATGAAGTTAGTTACAAAAAAGGCAATCCTGTTAGAACACAACACTCTCGTAAATAAATGCAGGCATCTGAGACAGGAGATGCAAAAAAGTACACGCAATGCATTTAATATATCTCCTAAGCAACCAGCTATGCTTCATGTCTATAGGACACATACATGTAGCCAGTAAATGAACAACTCAGCATTTGCTCATACAGTAAGTGTTTTCTGATTATCATGTTAAAGACAGATCGAATACACGCTGTCAACTAAATGCAGCTAGATGTCCTGGGAATCCTTTATAAATCAATCATCAAAATAAACTTAACCTGCAAAGTTTGCATTTTGATACTCTCCAGCTAAGCTTTTTGTTCCATTAATTTGATTGCGTACATTTTCAAATCAAAGAAGCTTATTCATGCACCACTGCTTCTATCTTTAAAAATATTGGATAATATCTTCATTACAAGTTGGCTTATGACAGTCTTTGAATAAACAAGCTTTTTGGCACAGAAGGTCTTCAAGTGGCGTGTGCTTTTTCTTGATCTATATTACAGAAACTGTCTTTTTGTTTACCATTTTGAAAGATGATTGTAAAGTCTGGATGAGACTCAAAGCAGGTCTGCTGCCAGCAGTTTGATTTTGAAGCTGCCATCAGTGGATCTGAAAAGCAACATACTGAGATCCGAGAACGAGCACAAAAATAAAAAAAACAAAACAGCCGTGTGGACTGCGATGGCCTAAAAAACATTTAAAGTTTTCCCTCATTCTGTTTCGTGTGCTCTCACTTTCAGACTTCTGTGATTATATCTGTAAGAGTAACAGTAAGGTTGGTTACGCATTACCAAACTTTTATCTTAGCTTCTTACACTTAAAGGTGTTTTCCTAACATTCTTGTTTCCTGCCCAGTTAATTTACTTTGAATATCATTCTATATCAGACTCTGTAACACTCAACATGCTCACCCAAGGCTCCACAGCTTCAATGCTGGTCACTCGCTACCTAGGCAACCGCCTGGTTTGCATGATGTTCCAAGGGGTGGTCTAGCAGCACAGCTTTCACTGATAGAGAGCAGAATCCGGCACATGGCCAGGAGGCTTGCAGGAGGACCTAGCAAGGGCCAGAAACCCCTCCAAGACAAAGCTGCCCAACCAAACAGCAGTTACCATGGCATCCTCGGTCACAGATGGCAAGCGATTCAGCTCACTAAGAGAGCCTGTCAGAAACGGCACCATACAAGTTTACGGGGTCTTCTAAAGCAACAGAATTAATCTACTGATTCTTTTCAAAACGTTGATACTGTTAGATAAGTTTAACTATAGTCTGACTCGTAGATGTGAGATTAATAATTCTGCATTTAATAATAAAGGAAATTGTGTTTTTTGGTCAAGTGGCCAATTTTATTTTATAACCGACCATTTTGAACACGCGTCTATGCTAACAAGCACACTAATTAAACAGAACATTTTCACCTTTGCTGAGCAAATGACTTGAAGTGTCACATTTTATCATGATTTTGTAACTTAAATTATGAAACATCCACAAACAGAAGAGCAGTAGAGGGATGGAGCAGCACTGTTCATACGGCAGGTTAAATCATGTGACTAATACCATGTTTGTCAAACAGTGTATCGCCTTCCTCTTCTGGGTGCAGATAATGCTGCCAGATCATAAAATACAATCAAAGATGATAAAAAAATTATGCAACTAGCAGATGTTTTGCCATTAAGGATATCCTGTTCTCTCACAGGCTGGTGAACTGTTTTGCCTTTGTTCCAAAAACTGAAAAACACTGCAAATTACTTCCTAAATAATCCATCTGTCGCTTTAAAAATGTGTTATCAGGACAACTTTCCCCCATTTCAATTATCTTTATTTTTCTCCATCAGAAGATGAAAGCATAATATTTAATCTGTGCGCTGAGCACCTAGCTTAAATGGGTCTGCTTAATTAGCATGCCTGCCTTCAGTTGGCTGCTTCGTGGACTCTGTACATTTGCAGTGCTGTCACAGCAGTGATGTGAGTAGCTGGGTAATAGCAGATATGAAATCGCTGAAGGTCTGGTTTCATAAAGAAATAATATGAGAGAGAGATATAGGAGCAAAACCAAGAAGCCAGACTACCGTACAGTGCATGCACACACATTTGAAACAGCTTCAAAATGCATAGACATACATGTTGAAGGTAGGAAACATTCTCTGGATTCCCATTAATTCCATCTTCTCCTTCATATTTAAATATTATTACATATGAATATAGCTCCTTTCCTGACAAATAAGAGCTATTTTTATTGCTACTTTGGTCTACAGACGGTCCTCTCGTTTAAAGTGACAGGTCTGCATTTACACAGGTAAACGCCTTACCGTGATACGTCTAGTGTCTTTCTGTTCTGGATCAGTAACGTTCTGGCTTCCAGTCGTTTGTGTTTATGCACCATCATACCTGCTCCCCGATCACTTGGTATGGCATTGAGAAAGACATAGTTAACACGCAGTTAAAAGTATCCTCCTACTCATCAGGCAGTTTAAGGGACACCGGATGATTTTAGTACATCCCAAGGTTGATGAGGTAAGCTGTAAATAGGCAATGAGCAAACTGTGTATAATTAAAATCATGACACACTTAATTAGTGGATCCTGAATAATGTTCTGCTGCATTAAAAGTAACTGAATGTCACTTTACGATGCTCGGTAACATTCCATAGCCTGTGTAACTACAGCAGTCCATCAAACTCTTAATTTAGCCTTGTAGACATACTTAAACCAAGTACCTCAAGAGAATGAAAGTTATCATAATTTTAAGAAATACCTCGCATGAAAAGGAAAGACAGAGGTCCAGACTCAAGCTTTTACTTTTAAGAAAAATCTTCTGGTAAATGACAGCAGACAGCCCATAATTAAAGGTCTTCATCCTGTCAGCCATGAGATCAGCTAAGATACAAGCTGAGAAGTAAGTGGTGAAATAAGGCTGGATAACAGGATATCTGGAACCTTTCTACAGGTCAGAAATAGACCATATTTTCAAAGAACATCTGTTATCACTTTCCAGGTGTTCTGCTTTCCCTGATTTTCCTCTGCACATTTTATTATAATCAGTTAAGAAAAACATTTTCATCACCATAAATATTAACTGTTTTATTCAACATCAGAAAATGCATTCACTCAGTGTTGGCAAACGGTACTATTCCCAGAAAAGTCCTTTGGGATCCATTGAAGTTTGAAGATAAAAGAGAATGCGGATGTTACACTGGCACCCTGCTAGCTCCACTTGGCCTGTTCACATTCCACCTAGCCAGTATTGGCACCTGTATCTTAATTTCTGTTGTCTGTAGCTTAACAAGCAGTCACATTTTTTGTGAGGTATTGTGTTTTTAACCATACTGAGTGTTTGCGTCTACTATTTTCTGATACATTACCAGTTTCTTGAGTGCCATCCCAGTGTCTAATTTGGTCATTGTTTCGATTTTGATTTTTGTATCACATGTCAGATTTGGATACCTGTGGGATTGTCCCGTTCTATGACTATTTGTTGGTTTTTTGACTCCTTCCAATTCCTTTCTAACAGCGTTAGTGCACTTGGATCCTGCCTGATCCCGAATCATTACTGAGGAGAGCCAGGAACCTGATGGACAGACTCGATTATTACAATCATGAGCAGCCTGACGACCAAAAGAGACGACTGAACATTCTGGAGAAATGCCCTCTGAATGATCAAGATTAACAACAACTGAAAGAGCACCAAATACTACAATTAATAGTATTTATTGTTTTCTTGCTACCCCTGTGACACTGTCCAGGATAAGCACCTTGGAGATGGATGGATTAAAATGATTGCCATTACCACAGTAACAATTAGCAGAATAGTAATACTTCTTTCATTCCTGTGGGGAAACCGGCTGGTTTTTACACACCCCATCTTGCTCTTCATATCTACAGGTATGGGCAGGTTTTGGAGTCAGTGTACAGGAGCAGTTGGAGCTAATGGCCTGGCTTAAAAATTCAACAGTTACATAGTCACTCTGCTGGCCGTGGAATTTCACTAGGCACCCTTCCAAACATGGGCAGAGACTCTTAACCTACAGCATTACACGCAACCCCAAAAAGGAGCCTTCTTCCAAACTCTGCAAGCAGTCAGATATCGAAGGATAACTATTGCTGCAGAAAACATGCAGAAGGTCAGGTGATGACAAACCCACTCCAGAAAGAAGCCTGATGTGTCAGGTTGTTTAATTCAGCAATAGAGGCTTTTGATTGTACGTTACTGCTATCCAAATTATAATTACAAATTAAATTTTCTCTGGAAACAAGATTGTCTATAACAGGCAATTACTCACAAAAGCTTGATTGCAGTAAAATTATCTCTTAATGATTTGGTGTCAATCTTGTAGCTATTTTTAATTTGTACTTAGTTCAAAAGCACATTTAGATGGTGTTTTGTAAATGCTATTGACATGTACTAAATGGTTGAAATGACTATTTATGCCTTAACAAAAAAAAAAAACGACTTTTCATAAACATTACAGGGAGCTACAGTAGGGACGAAAATACAAAGTACAAAATAGTTGATTTGTTTTGCAGCTGAAAAATTATATTTATTCACACAGCTAATAAAAATCCATATCCCTTCATGTCATCAGTGTGGGGCCCATATTACTGGAATACAATTATAAAAAGAGATATATGATACACTGACCATATGACCTTTACCAGTTTGGCAGGAGACATGATTTCTGCCACAGTTACATTTCAGAGCTTTGCTAATGTTTTACTGTTTTTTTTTACCGAGGAATGCATGAACAGAGGTCCTAACATACGCTGAACCCCGATATATTTTATAGGTAAGTTTCCAAAGATAATTTACTCGGTTTATTATGAATTATACCCATCGAAGGTCAGTTCGGTTTACAGTGAAGCTTTTTCAGATGATAAAATCAGAAACGTGATATTTGTAAGTGGGCCATTCTAGAGAGAAAAAAAAAGAACAAATAAAGCTTGATGAGCATGCTCTCCGCTGATGCTTGAACGGGCTTTGTGTTTCCATTAGAAACCTAGGTGAAATTTATTAGGCCAACACTGCATTCTGAATCTGGAACAGTTTGCACTGTGTGTCTTAATTTACTAGTTTTTCAGGGCGGGACGTCAGCCATCTTAGGTTAAACTAATCACTCGTCGACTAACAGAACATCTGTGTCGCTATTGGCTGAATTTCAAGCAGACATTAATGTCACAGCACAGTATGACAACGTCACTGCAGGTGGGCCACTGCACATTTCACACTGTACAACTGGACAGCAGAGCAGACGATACTTTGCGGCAGCGACTCCAAGACTGTGGAACGCTGGGGACAAACTCGCCATCCTCATTAGACCACCAACTGTTGCATCACTGCACAAACTATTCAAAAAGAGAGAGATGGAAGTAGAAATTAATTATACACACCCTTTGATATTATTCCACATGTGGCATCTGATAACCGAAGTATCCATTTTTAAAGCTAAAAAAAAGCTAAAAACACTTTCCCTAAAGAATGCGACGTGGTGACTTACTGTAATCGCCTTGAAATTGCCTATGGTAGCTAATAATCTACAGTCTATTACGACATTTTGTTGGATAGAATATAAGAGTGGAACACAACATTAGCCTACGAGGTTTCAAGCATACAGCTAGAACACTAATATAATACAAAAAAATCATCTATTTGCCCCAAGCTTTAATTTTGTACTGTATTTATATTTAAGCAAGTTAACCTTTTCACTTAAAACTTTCAGCAAAGTAGAATGTGAAGGGTTTTGCTGTATTTTTATTCAATGATATTACATATTGTATTCCCTAGCATTTAGTTAGGTATTCTTTGCTGCCTGAATGAATATGCTGGGTGTCATGTGTTCTACAGGTCCCTCAAATCATCACCAATTTTCAGCTATGGCCCTGTCTATATGGTACGGTTTTTTTTAATTGTTTTCTTATTTTATCGTATTAATTATTCCAGCACTTTTAAACTTCAGATTGCTTTCTTAAATCCATTAAAACCCTGACTTTAAACAGACTTTCTAGTAGGAACATTTAAATAAAACAATGGTGATCATTCAAAAGTATCCTTCCTCTGTTAATGTCACGACTACACAGGAAGAATCTACTGTAAGTGCAGAGAAGATTTATTTCAGGTCCTTTGATTACAAAAATCAGAAACCAAGATGCAGGCAGAGGGTAGATACACTGGTACTTCAAAATACAGGCAGTCAAAACCAAGACTCAATCCAATAGGCAAAAAGTGAAGCACAAGCAAAAGTTCTGATAGCCAAACAGGCAAAGAGACAGCGCTCAACAAATCCAAAACTTAAATCACACTGATTTAAGTGAACTGGGGCAATTTAAAGTGACGGGATGATTGTAAACAGCTGCGTTAGAACTCTGGCGAGGAGTAGGGCAAGTGTGGCTTGTAAGGTGAAGGTGTGACAATTACATGGGAAAGTTATATTTAAATATTCAAAATACATGTTACTTTTAATTGTAGACCTGATTCAGTTATCTGTTTTTCCAAACAGGATATATGTGAACTTCTGGCCTACCTACACAATAGCTGTGATGTCTGAGTGATTCACTGGTGCCAAAAACTCACATATCCATCCATCCATCCATCCATCCATCCAATCATTCACTGTCTTTGGAAAATTGATAACAAATTCCATTTCAATGTAATAGGGCTTTCCATCCCTCTGTTCCCATTAAAATGGCACCCCCTATAGACCATCCATAAACATTAGCAGATGTAACAGTCTGGCATGTCAGCACAGGTTTCATGGTGATTGGTAGTTGAACAAAGAATTATTTTGACTGAATGCCAGGCCGTGATACCCACAGCATCATGTTGACCAGGAGTATTCCCTCACCATCTTCCCCCCTTGACAACAACAACAACCCGATTGAACAAATTATAAAACAAACTCCCAGGTGATATTTTAAACAGCAGACTCTTTCCTTTCACGCTATCCTGACAAAAAAAACTAACCTGATGTTTGTCATCTTTTTGCAGACAAAAAAGGAGCAACCAATTATCTCAAATGGTGTCTGCATCCTTGGGGAACTTCTGTTCCTCTACCTGCCCCCTTTGTGACCTTGTGAAGAGTCAGCTGCAGGACCAGCCTGTTGTCTAACTCTCCAAAGGCAAGCAGAGGTTTACCTTTTGACTGGATCAAGGAAATGGGAATATGACAGAAAGAAGACAGCAGGCAATCTACAAAAGTTTTGACTGAGAGCAAATCACTCAAATCACTGTATTTGTGGTTTTTGGCTTCCCTTTGTGGGGTGAGGGCAATCAGATACAGATACAGATACAGGCCAACACAAGAAGAGAACCAGTTTATCCAGCAGGAAATGTCCATTTAGGGTAAAGACTCATGTTTCAATATGACAGGAACCTCAAAATGCAACGCAAAAACTACAATAGAATGGCTTAAACACAGAAGGTCACAGTTCTAAAATGACCCAAGTAGAATCTCATTAAATTTGTGGTATGGTATGCAGATTGCTGAATCACTGAATGCAAATCTAAAACTGCAAAGCTCATAGACATTTCTATAAAGGCTGTAATTGCTGCGAAATGCCTATCTGCTAAGGATTTCCTTGGGGGGGAGGACGATTGCCTTTGCAAATGAGATTTCTAAGCCTTTCATATTTGACAAATGTTTGAATTAAAAATATTTCCCCCATGTATGTTATAAATTTATTTTGTTGGTGATAGCCAGAGATGATGGGTTTCATGCACTTAAGGTATGAGAAACCAGAACGTGCTTGTTTAGGGGAGTAAATTCCTGTCTCAAGGCATTATATGTAACATGACATTAAAGTTCTGATTCATACATGCATCTCCCCCCCGGAGATCATTGTCGCTTAACCCCTTCATCCTTACCTGAATCTTCCTTAGGATGTCATCAATACTAGTGACTTTTGCCACGTTTAAATTCGGAAATATATCATTGTTCTTCATCTCTGCTTTGTCTTCCTCAACCTAGCACCACCGTGTCCCACCACTATGTTACTGTGCATGACCAGGAAGTCAAACCTCCACACATATTTGTTTTTCATCATATCTCACACGGTATTCTGATTTGTAACATTCTGCACATTCTGTTAAACTTACTGTATTTTCCATTTTCTCTTCTTTTTGAATTTTCATATTCATGTATATAATATTTCCTCTTGTCTCTATATGCATGCACCAGTGGCACTGTGAACAAATTCCTAGTAAATGTACACATGCCTGGGCAATAAATGGATTCTGATTCTGATTGTGATTCAATTCCATGCATTCACATTCAGGAATATGCATGCCGCACTAAATCCAGCCGATATTTTATCTTCTCTGTCATCTTTATGACTATCGGTGGCCTAAAGAACACAGCAGGTCGGTCAATACCAAAGTCTGTCACAAGCGCATTATTTACCACTGAACAGCTGTTCCCTCAACAAATATAACACTGAGTCATGTGAGCTCGTGAGGGTCATGATTGGGCTGTTAAACAGCTAACAGTCTTATCACTTGGCCATTGAGGGAATAAATCCAATGATGCAGAAGTTAACTTGCAAAAAGTCCCAGAAAGCCGTATGGAGACTGGCATGTGAGAATGTGCTGTCTTGAAAGCTTCAATAAGTTCCATGCCTGTCATGGTACTACCAGTCTGGCGAGGCCATAATGAGTTTGTTTAGTGTCACATGTTGTCACCTTCCCTGCTGCAGAGGGAAGCTACCCCACACCCGCTCTCAGGCCCAGACACACATGACGCAAGTCACAGTCAGAGCAGCAGTTATAGAGCGTTTGTAGAGTGCTCCCAGGAGACCTAGTTGATGTCTCATTTTCACCATCTCTGACCATCATAAGAAGTAAAAAGATGGAAAAACCAACTCCTGCCTGGCTGGTCTCTAGACAGGTGTTACGACAGAGTCGAGCAAGCTAAGTAATGATAAACTATGCCTCTGGTGCTTTGTGTGTGTCTCTCTTTGACCCCAAGTTAAGAATCACAGCAATTATACCTGGTCTCCCTAATTAGCAGCATCCTCCATGTTTGGTCATTTCTGCCTGATTGTCCTTTTGAGTGAGTTGGCCTGCGAGTGAAATCACCAGCTTCCCACTGATTTTAAGGCTCTTGACAATGCAAACACGGCAGGACACCAATACAAGGACGAGAGATAAATGACATTTCAGAAAGCAGACAGGAGTCAGTTCGCAGTACAAATCCAACGGCGTCCTCCAGTCGGGATCAATGCTTGTAAATGCAGATTTCACTAAGGAAAAGGGCGTAGTGTCTGGACTTTTTCCAAATTGCTTAATAAATCCCTTGGCATATGTTCAATTTGCTTTAATAACTACAGTGTAAAACTACAATTAGCTAGCAATACAAACAGTTATAGTTTGTGTAAGATGGTCGGTTATGTAAGACAGCTGGCCGCAAATGAGCTTGTGATCCTGGGCTTCTCTGGGTCTGTGCTGTTGTTCACCCCAGGAGAAAACTGTCAAGTCGGCTCGCACACCCACTATGGTATACCTGGTGGACCCATCTCAATGTAGGGAGGCTCTCACATACCTTCTACTCGTAAAACTTTCTCTCCCCTCTTCTCTTGCTCATTTGTCCCCGACAAGTTGCAAACATATTCATGTTGCATGTCTGGTACAGTAGTCACAGTCTGAAGATAGTCTGAAGATACATATCATTACAAAGATATGTATGTCAATTTAAAGAAATTTGACCTTGTTGGAAGGCCCTGCCCCCAGGAGAACAAAGAAACGCAGCTGCCCTTTCACAACAACTCCAGGGGACTTCAGACAAAAAATTAAGACGTTGCCTACCTGACATGCATGTAAAAAAATAACGCGACTACACGACATCTTTTTAAGTGTATAATAGTTTGTGTCAGACAGTGTTTTCACTAATGTTTTGGCTTCAGCTATTTTGAGTGTCTTTTTAAGTATACGGCCAGCCTTGTTCTTTGGGTCTGCCTACTCACTAATTTGGGCCTTCGTCCTCAGGAACACTTCTGGACAATGGTTGGCTTATTGAATGGGAACGCTTATCACTTTGTCTCGAGATTTAAAGAAGGCTCCACGAGATAGCTGGAAGGGATACTCTGTAGCCAGAGACCCCACATGATACTGTATGATTTGCACACTTACTAACTTGTATGCAGGTTGCCCTTGCACTTACTGCTCGGTTTGTAAGTATATATTACTTTGACTGTTGGTATTGTTTTATGCATGTAGTGCAATCAATTGAGTACTTAGGTTGATCTCTGTACTTTGACTGGATTCAAATTAATTTGTATTGTGCCTACCCAGCAATCAAAGTATCTTCTGATTATTTCCTGCATGGTTGTCTGAAATTACTAAATTTAGTAAGTTTTTAAGTAGGGGTGTTTACACAATCCCTGGCCAGGTTTGGGTCAGTTAAACTGGAGGAGAGTAGTCATGTGATATCTTACTGAGATTAACTGGCACACAACTTCCCAGCTGAATCAATCAGACAAACCGAATCCTTGAACTAATTTAGCGAAACAAGCTGCCAGTTGTGCCTTTGCAGCCTCTCAGTTTATCCGATCAATTAAATTGTAGTCACTAAGCTAAATTGACCAGTCATGCTGATATTCTGCAAGTTTGTAGCTCCCCTGTGGTCCCTGAACTGAGATCAAACTGTTCTTACGTTGTGCTCAGGATATCACTTAAAGTTGTGTGTAACATTACAGTCCAGAGAGAAGAACGTAGCTTATAGCCAGATAAGCCCAGGAGCTATCAGAACAACCCTAAATTGACTACTGATCATTGTAAATGTCTTCTAAAATAATCCTTCAATGCAAATAAAATGGAGTCTGATTTATTTTGGTTTGAGTATTTCTTTAGATGCACACAGAGATTTACACGCGTTCAGTGCCTTTGGCTGGCCAATTGGATTCCATCGTTGGGCCAGTGGATGGCTTCCCTACCATTTGTTATTGATTTAAATCTTTAGTTGGCCTGTGCATATTAAATATTTAATTTGTCGGCACTGACACTCACATACGGATTTAAGAGAGATGCAACCTTGTTTCCACGGCCTGTTCATGGGTTTGAAAGCTCTAGAGAATCAACACTGAGTACACTCTGAACCATTTAATTTGAAGCAACAACAATTATACATTTCAAAATCATCCATATCCTAAATTACAATTAAAGAACAAATGTACCAAAATTGTGTCTATTTCCTCAAAACTCAAAATATTAAATTTTAGGCTGTTATTTCTGTAAAGTCTTCGGAATGTTTGTTAAATGAAACCAAATTGTTACGCTTGTGCTCAGCCAGCCTTTCCCACTTCTGTTCTCACTTCGGCTCCCTTGAATACTGACAGAGCTGATTCTCATCTGGGCATGACTACAAACTCCAAAGCTCACTTACCTCATTGCGAGGCATTGCACGTTCTCACCTATACTGAGCAGTGCTCCTGAGAGCTGTTATTCATGTATATGACCCATTGCAATCCACCCTGACTGTGTATATCGATCTTGGGAAGCATTCTAAACTTGGTTGCTGCTCTCTGTTTTGATTTTTTCAATTATTGAACTCGCTAGCCTGTGTTTCAGACATTGCTTCTAGGATTATGACTTGGATTTGCTACCCAACTTTTGGCTCTCCTGGTTTGACCATTTGCCTGTAACTGGCCCTCAACTCCATTTTGGTCCTCGTAATGAAGGCTGTATCTCTGTGCTAGCATTCGCCCTGAGTGTGTTCATTTCACAAATGCACAAAATGGCAATTCGCAAGCAAATCAAACACATAAACTGATTCACCTTGCACTGTTTAGATGCTAAAAAATTTAACATGCTGTTATGTATAAATATGCTTCAGCTGCTTCAGTGTAGTTTACATATAAGGTTGTATAGGACAATGTTACTCAGATGAGACAGGAACAAAAAACATACCATGAAAAGTATTGTTTTTCCAAGCAATGGAGGAAATAACTTCAGACATGAAGAAATTATACTTGGAATATCACCCCCACATGCATTCTGGGAGCACAGCTGTGGGGGTTGCAGTCATGCAACTTTCCGTGCCAAGCTGAGAATGTTTGGGAGAAGGAGATGGGAATATGGAGGCTAGACAGACTGATGAAGAACGTTTGTTTTCACCAATGCAGCTCAGAATTATATTAACCCCATGATGAGTGAATGACACCCTAAATTATAGTGCATATAGAATGCCAGCTTTCACTTTGCACACTTTGGCCAGGAATAGTGAAATGTGTAGAGGAAAGCACAGTGCTACCTGGCAGGGGACATCTTCCCACTTGGCGAGAGCCACACAGACATCACAATGTTCAGTTATGATCCATCCTCAGATGAAACCCAGACTCATCAAAGAAAGCTGCATTAACGTGAAATATTGCCTCTCGTTCCCTTAGCTATTGTCTGAGAAATAAAACCTCTTTAAGTTAACATAGTAAGCAGCATTGCTTTTTCTAACAGGTCAATTTTAAAACTGTCGTAATCCTCAAGCAGCTTGACAAATCACTACGAAAGAATGACACGTAACATAACTATTAGTCTAAGGTCTCAAATGCACACCCTACTTTTCCAAACCATTCACCCAGCTGTCAAAACAGTGAGATTGATTAACGAATCTGCAGACATGCTGTGGAAAAATAAATACAGACTAAAAGCCCATGTAACAGTCCTCATCAATGTGCCTCAGTAGGGTGCCAACTTACCATGTACCCAGAGGTCAAGCACACTGTTTGTACACGGTTCTAAAAAGGTACGTAGACATTAGCAGAAGTCATATACTATATTTTCATATAAGGAAGGTCTGTTCATAGTATATGCTTCTGTTGACAGCTTACACCTGCAGTCCAGTATCCATGAGTTTCCTAGCAAGTGATTCTATTGACAGCGTAAACGTATGCAAGTGATTCTGTTGCTCCTGGAGTTTTGCGGTTCTGTGTCACCCATATTTCACTCTTTCACTGTTTTTTTTCCTGCTGTGAATGAGCAGAACTGAGCTATACTTGTCTATTTTTGTTAGGAAAAATGGGTGACACATATTCAGATTGAACAACCAAGGCCCGGTCCTTCGAACTTCTACTGACATTCAATTGAAGATAACGTGAAATGTAAAAAATCAATAAGCGGTTCAAAATGTCCATAGAAAAGGAGACAAATGGAATAAGCAGGCATTTATGTATGTCAACCCCCCCATTAACTGATGTCCCAATACTTTTGTCCATATAGTGTACACTATATTGCACAGAAGCAACTGGCACATAGTCTCTGAGTTGAGATCTACCAGACACACCATGCTTAAGCATACTGATAATTCCCAGCAGCCTCTGAGTTGGCAAAATTTAACATACGTATCATTAATGCAGTCAAACATGCTGCCAGCGTAAACCAGCCTCTGAGTTGAAGTAGTCAGAGTAACTGCAGTAGTCCCTAAGCCGGAATAGTTATGCACACTGATACTCAGCCTCTGCACAGGCTACCTGGACAAACCATATAAGTCCTTGAACTAAGCAATCCGATACACAGCCTATGTGACCAGCCAGTTAAACTGAACCTAGCGTTCCCTAGGTTACGTAAATAGGCTCAGACACGCTGAGCATGCCTCAAGTTCGTAGCTACCAGCCGGTCCCTGAACCGCCAGCCTGGTTCCACATTGCGTTAAGGCTATTTGCTTAACCAACCAGGAGCAAACCCTGTATGATACCAATGACCGGAGGTGAGAGTCACCGAGAGCAAGACCAGTCTTGATATTATCAGAACCAAAGTAAATTTATTAGAGATCAAGACCACAACATTTTAAACTAAACGTTAAATAAAATGGTGTCAGATTAAATTCAGTTTACGTTATATTCAGTTTAACTGAGGGTTTAAGCACTTTCGAGATACGCACAAAAGGAGCCACATGCATTCCTACCTTTGGCTACCTGGTTGGATTCTGGAGTTGGGCCGGGGGGCGGCTTACCTTACAAGAGCAAGTCAGGCTAACGTCAAACAACTCCCTAACCGGCATCCGTTGCACAGAGCCAGGCAGCAATCGGTTCTACACACACCCAACTTATCTCAAAGGAGCCTCACATTTCTCCTCTTGTTTTTGACATGTGTCAGCGTCAGTGCCGTTTCTGTTCCTGTTCCTTGTTTTCGTGTGCTGTTACTTCTGTCTTGTCTGTCTGTACCTCAGTCACCCTTTGTATTCAGGGCAGAGCCTGGTTGGTTTTTTTCTTGCCTTTGCTTTTTGTTATGAAAATGTACTTGTAACTGCGTCCTTGCTTCCCTCGCCTCTTGGCCCGGCAACCCGTGTCTGGTGATAACCGTGACATATCTCTTTCAATGAAGATTCCAAACAATTATGTGGTTTAAATCGGGACATCTCTCACCACTGTATTCCACTCACCAGGATAAAACATTCATGGCACATTAGTTGGGATGCTGAGTTACTGGAAAAAAATCTATATACATTTGGGTGATAGTTCTGCAATTTTTCCCAGAAAATTTACAGTGAGAAAACCTTAAACAGAGTCTGCCGGTACAGTGTTTTCACAATGCTATGATCTCTAACAGTGCTACCTCATATTCCAGATATCTATACCGTCATATTCCAGTATTGTTGTGGAATGTACCCAGGGCAGTTATTTCAATAGTCCCCTCATTGTCAGTTCTCAGTAGACAGGCATATGCGTTGAAATGAAGAATGAAGTGGAAAAAGAAAAGAAATTTGACATGGGTAAAACCTTTATAGTCTGAATATGCAGCTGGATTATGTGGATGATCTACACAGATCAAACAGTAGGCAAATAGTCAGTTACCAAGTACTTTGTAACATCCAGGGATGACTCGCAGTAAGCATAACATGTAAACGTATACATACAGTATAACGGGTTATAGTAGAGCTTATGTGAGTTTTCATGAGAATTGTTAATGGGTTTTTGTGCCCATTTTCTTTGCAATGTGTTTAATTATGCCTTCCCGTGTAAGTCTATGTTTAAAGATGTCTTACTCTATAACAGAAAGCTCAGTACCTTAAGCGTACATTTGTTCCATTCTTCTTGGATCTGTAATACGTTGGCGACCTCTGCTCTCGGTTTTAAAGGCGATGCATTTCAAAGGGACGTTCTTCTCTTCTCACGCCACAATCCACCTCAGCTATTAACTAATCTATCACTCTGCAAAAATGCTCCCCTTTCATATTTTATTGCTGAGCCTTCTTTTTGACATATAGCTCTTGTTGTTCGGTAATTCTTTCCCAATATTGCCTTTACGTTTACTGTTCCCTTGAGTTTTTGAAGACATTTCAGCTTTGCTACCTGTATAAATCACAGCATCAGTTTGTTTTCCAGGGGTTCATTTATTTGGGCATCAGCAGCTACTGTAATTCATCGATAAAATCGTACTTGTGATACAGTTTCATTTTAGCCAAATTTAGGGACCCTTTGGCAATAATGTAACTATTTTCTCCAAAGAAACTCACATTCCCTAATTCACGGTTGCCTTTCTTCTCGGGTTTATTGCGACCACGATGGAGTCTCACTTGATGACACCAGATATGAAAGTGTCACCCTCAGTCCCGGCGAGAGTCTGGTGATTGACAGGCCACTCTCGGCCGTCACAGGCTTCCCTGACACCATTTAAAACGCCCTGTGATGAAAGGACACAAATCACTGTGCTACATTATTGCACCTTTTGGCTGTAAATCATTCTGCTGCACTTTTTGTTAAAGTTAAACATTTTTGAGTTATGACCTTTTTCTCTCTCTAGAGGAATTAGGGATATCAGCATGCCTTAGAACACACAGACCAAAACAAATGTACTTTTTATCCACATCCAGCAACAAGCTCTGTGATTGGTTGGGGCTAAAAGCTATAGTGGGTTTAAAAGAGCACACTGATGGTCCGCTGTTAGTCCAAAAAGACTGTTAAAGGCTATTTCTGTGGCTCAGTGGGCAGCATTGTGACCTCAGACTTCCATTAGTGTAGAAAAAAAATGCTATTTGAATGGATAGAAACATTCTGGACATCAGTTCCATAGGTTAAGACAAGGTCAGGCTGGTGGCTACAATAGTGAGTATGGCACATTCCACGCTGACCAATGACTAAATCTTGCTTAAGGATAACCTTTTCACTAGTGACAGCCAAATTTGTGAGAAAGCAAGCATGTTAGCTACAAACATAAAGGATGGACTTTGGACTGTCATCAGTAACAATGAGAAATGACTAATCGGAATATTTCGATGTTATATCTGAGTTCTGGAAGTGACTGGATATCACACTCATACATCACGATAACACCCTTCTCACAAGTAATGGGACGAGGTCTCCAGTAATGGGCAATAAGGAAGAGGTTAAAGCTAAATAAACCAGATGACAGGAAATGAGCAGTATGTGTGGTATCTTCCTGTATTGACCAGAAGCTTAGCTGTTACTTCTTCTCAAAGCATATTTGCCTTTCTGGTGTACTCATTTACGTTCTTGGGTCTGTGGGACATAATTCAAATCAAATGTCAGATTTCAGAGCACGGGTTATAAGGGGTAGCATGTTGTTTGAGAAACTGGACAGTTTATTAATCAACTGAAAAGTAGGGGAGACTCATATAACGTTCAAGTAACTATTAATTGCAAGTTTCTGTCCTGGTTTTGTCATCACTTGATAACACATTGCAAAATGGAAGCTTATCAATTAAATAACAAAAGGGAGAAATGATTAAAACCAGTTAAGTTTTAACATCTGTCAAGGTTACATTATTAAGAGTACCCTTTGCCCTCTCTGAGCCTCAAGTAGCACAGCAGATTTATAATTCCAGAAGAATAAAGGAAGCACATAGACAACAAATGCATCTGGAGTGTGCATAAAAATCTTGCATGTATATTTGATCTAGTACCTTCTTTGGTTGTTCAGATACAAAGGAAGTATTGGGAAGGTTAAGGAAAGGCCCACAGAGCATTTAAAATGTGAAAGTTCAATGCCGGGGCTAATATTTCTGGGCCACTTAAAAGATTTAATAGAGCAATTTGACAGAGAGAATATTGTCACATTCCCAGGTAATATGAGACACAGACAGGCAGACGTACAGCTCATGGATGAGTTAGTCAATCGAGTCGCTGCTTGTCGGCAAATAAAAAAGCGACGAAGTGAAAATAAAAACAAGACTTCAGCACCACCCACTCAGCCAGCCTTCGCTGTCGAGCTCCACGGTGCTACGTGGAGCCAAGTAATAGAGTCAAATCACAGCCTGACAGAAATAAACACCATGGGTGGGGGGGGGGGGGGGGGGCAACCCCCACCCACAAAGGCGCAGGGCTGCTGTTTTTTTTTCTTTCTTTTCTGCTCTGCTGCGGTCTTTCTTTCAGAAACATTATTTA
>JAACJT020000536.1:0-19087 GCA_009936485.2 Gymnarchus niloticus | reverse complement strand
CCGGGACTATGTAAAGCGCTTTGTGACCATGCTTCGTGTTAAAAGCGCTATATAAATAAAATTGAATTGAATTGAATAGAAAGCAGGGTAGAGATCACGGCACAGGCTGATTTCTTCTTCAGCCAGTATTGATTGGTAGTTTGGGACACTCCCACCTCCATGGGTTTTCAAGACTCATTTAGCACCAGCATTGATTGGTAGTTTGGGATATTCCCACCTCTATGGGTTCCAAGGCCTCATTTAGCTCCAGGATTGATTGGTAGTTTGGGATACTCCCATTTCCATGGGTTTTGAAGCCTCATTCAGCACCAGCATTGATTGGTGGTGTGGGATACTCCCACCTCCATGGGTTCTGAAGCCTCATTTAGCACCAGCATTGACTGGTGGTTTGGGATACTCCCACCTCCATGGGTTTTGAAGCCTCATATAGCACCAGCATTGATTGGTACTTTGGGATACTTCGACCCACCACGTGTTTTTCACCCTCATTTGTCCCATCACTACTGTAAAGCATAGTAGAAATGACCTTTGCTATGCTGATGACAACTTCAGCAAGAATGCAAGGGAAGTAATTATGCTGTTGTGGCTCAGTGGGTAGAATTATTGCTTCTCGTTTCCAAGATTGTGGGTTCAGTTTCTGCCCTGAGTCAGTGTTGAAAATGAAAATGTTTTCTTATTTGGAAGTTTCTACTGGCTTCTTCCTATGATTTTTTATTAACTCTCATTTCCTCATACAGTCTAAGAAGTGTGTTTTGGTTACCATGTTTCCAGATTTTTCTCAACAGAAAAGCCTCATTTAAATCGGCACAACACCAATGTAAACTGGAGGTTTAAGATCTTACTGTCAGATTAAAATTTCAAGATGAATGGCATTCAGCTACTTATTTTACACAATTCACAAGGCAACTAAAATATTTGGAAAGTACTGTCTGTGGATGGGTCAAAATACTTTAATTGATGTTAAGAAGGACAATCCTACATATTAATAAAATTATTGAACTGAGAATGCTACAGTAAATCACCAATAGACAGATTTAAAACTGATGGCTTTATGAATTTGACAGCAAAGTTCTAAAAATCAGAAATAATATCAGGCATGTTATTTAGTTCTTATCATATCAGGCTGGTCTGTGATGCATAGATAGCTTGTTTCTACACACAACATATTTAGCTGAGTTGATATAACAAGTAAACTGACTAAACTAGATTTAAATAATCTTCTTACTGGATCCCATACCTACAGAGCTAATGAAGAAGCTTCTGTAACTTGGATATATAAGTGAGATGTTAATAAATCCTTCATTATATTTTGGACATGTTCGTACATATGTTAACAGCTTGTAATTAGGCCCTTCATCAAGGGGCCCAGTCCTCTTCCATATATTTATAGGCTTGAGTCGGACCTTCAATCTTCATGTAAATTCTTACAGAGATCTGCCACCTAGCTGTCTACTTATGATCCAGCAGTATCTATAAGATGTTTCAATCTGGACTGAGGCACCACAGAACCTCTAATATGCTTCAGTCTGTGTTGAAGTGGCACAGCACTGAACCTACACTTGTTACTTTAATGAATGGCTTACTTCTCTTCTCTTACTCAGGAATGTCTCGTATGCCTTTGTTATTTTTGACCCTACAGAGCTGCATGTAGTATAGTATTTATACTCAGTGGACAGCGGCTTTCTTGATTTATGTCTAATCAGACTGTTACCATTTCATTTGGTTAATCCATCCATCCATTCAACCATTTTCCAAACCGCTTAATCCTATTCAGGGTCACGGTGGTTAACTCGCATTGCTGAAATAGTCAGTGGTCACATGTGGAGTTCAACAGGGCTCAGTCTCTGGCCCATTACTTTTCCCGGTGTGACTCAGTGGCAGCACTACTGGCAAGCATGACATTAATTACCTTTACTATGTTGATGACACACAACTTCAGGTATCAGTTAAGCCCAAAAATATTTTAAATCTCAAATCTTGAAACCTGTTACTGAAGGTCAGAAATGTACGTCTATGACTGATGTTGAAAAATGGACCCACACTTCAGATTTCATACATTCCCCAAACTTCTTCGGCCTCTCCCAGGTAGCCTAGGGAATACACCAAACAATTTACACTCAGTTAGCCTACAACATGTCTTTGGACTGTGGGAGGAAACGTGTGAAGCCATTGTAAACTCCACACACAGTAGAGGCAAGATTCAAACCTTGAATACTTGAGGTACAAGACATCAGTGCTAACCACTGAGCCAGCATTCCCCTAACCTTAGAGTCAATTAATTTAACACTCTGATACATGGTTGCACAAATGCTTCTGTAATGTATCTTCAACTAGTACTGAATACCACAATATGAGTTCTTATCAAAACAGAAATGTATGAGCATATTCGCCTTATAGTCCTCGTTCTTCAGTGGTCACCTCTAAAATGTACAATATAATATTCTGCTGAAAATCTTTATTGACTATTGTACCATTTTCACACAACACATAGGAATTTGTCCTGTTTTTTTCTGCATATCCCAGTTTTCTCTCCATGAGGAGACACAGATGAATAGAAGCAAAATGCAACACAACAGTAGCTGTTTTATGGAAAAATCTGTCTAGGCATATTCTGTCTCAAGTTGACAGGATACAGTATCTGGACATCGAACTGTCATCTGGGCTGTTGGGACTGCACCTCTGGGCAGGGGACTTTTTCACACACTACCACCTCATGTCAAAGGACCACACACGCCGAATACACCATCATAAATAGGGTTTATCACCACCGGTAAGCAAACCGTAATGGATGTTCCCAAACTGCCACAATTCAGGATCACGGGGGGCTGGAATCTAATCCAGGCAGTATAGAGAAAGACACCATTTAGTCCTACTACATGCCTAACGGAGGCAGGACTTGAACCCCCAACCTTGAAGATGTCATCCTCATTTCAGTTTTAATTTTTGTTGATAATAATTATATGAAGCAAGCTTAATGCAAATACTGTAATTATGATTGTCTTAAATAAATATACAGATTCTGAAGGTATAACAGTTGTCCCACTTGTGACTTTATTGTGTAATAGCAGGGCAATTTTGTGAAATACTCAGAAACCTGTTCCTCGATCCTCTGTGTTATAGATGGACTTTTCTGCAATGGCCACTAGCCTCCATTAGTCTCATACTCAAAGAGAGTCTTTGGAGGACTCTTTTCCAAACAAGCTTAAACTGAAGTCCCCTTTCTCTACAAGTCCCACTACAATAGTTGTACATTTCAGAAAATAAAGTATAAGGTTCTCTGATGATGTGGTGGGGAAAATAAGACCATCATAACAGAAGTTCTGCCCAGGAAGTTGATTCGAACTTATATTACAAAGGTAAAATTAATGGCAGTTTCATAACCCAAACTAAGTGCCCAATCTAAGCTTTTACATAGTGTTTGGTGGTTATTATTAAAAATATGACCCATACAGAACTGACTCAACATGCTCAGTAAAACTTCAAATACTGCTATGACATTCATGTTCATTCTGAAAAAGCGATTCTCTGGTAAGTGAAATTCACCTTAATTCAATGACAATTAAAGTAAATGACCTGATCATTTTGTGGTCAAAACGGTTTTAAGAGCACCATGTAACATCTCAGATTTCATCTTATTTTGATTAGCGAAAGGTTTACTTGTCTTTTTTCTACTTAAATGAGGTATAATTAGTAAAAAATACTCATTTATAACATACTGGAATCTGTCTAAATATATGGCTAAATTGTGCTTTACTTTTATTGATTTGAGTCTTCAGTATTTTAAGTATGCATTTCAATTAAGGGGCTGTTGTTTCGCAGTCATTTCTGCATTGTCTGGACCTTGTCCATCGGACACCAAGGTAATTAATTGATGAACATAGTTCTATATGTTTTAAAGTAATTTATTGTTAAATTACTGGCGATTTTCTCCTTCTTTCCTTGGGGGCATCACTTCCTTCTAACTCCTTCCAAACTCTTTCTTTTTTCATTTCTACAGCATACTTGTACATATAAGCATGTGCATTTTGCACTACATATGTAGGTACATATGAATTCAAAGGATGAACACATGCTGGAGGGCCGTACTGGATGGAATCATTGTTTCAAATGTCCAAGGTTCCCCAATTCACTGTTCTGGGTGGGTGTTTTACTGTGCTTTGACTGTCACTCCAGTTTCCACACAAAACTCATGTAAAAAGTTTACATTGACTGGAATCTCAAAATTTCTGATTGAATCGGATGTGTTGGACAGGGATCCTATCCAAGGTGTTTCCCTTGCCTCGTGAGTCCTGAGATTCCAGGCACACCATGACTGTTCACTGGACAAGTTGTTCTGGAAAAATGTATGTAAAAATGCCATTTGTAGTTCAATGCAGCTGCAATGCAGTCAGCCTGTGGGATCTGGGGAAAAAATAATTTGTGTGCACATTGACTTTTGCCATTCTTATAAAGGTTTAAAGATTCTGACAACTTACTAAACAGTAAGGCTTTTTAAAAATAACATCTTACCACAAAGTACCAATGGAAACTGAGGAACTTTTTTGGCTGCATGGGCATGTTCGCACATGCTGGTCAGGTTCCTCTCTGATGTAAAGTCTGAACATGTTTTGATCCTTTAGTGTGGACATCTGGGCATGTTCGTACATGTTGGTTAGGTTCACCTCTGATGTAAAGTCTGAATTTCCTATTTAACTAATTTGAAGGACCAAAGGGATCAGTGTTTGAACCTGCATTCTTCTCCCTGTACATGCTCACCTGTGTGTGTGTCCATATCTCATTGACAGTAAGATGGGATACTACATTCTAAAGTACTTGTACGAATGGCAAATCAAAGTATCTTAATACAATAAGAAAACATGATGTTAACTTTCATTTCTATGCCAATGACACTTAAACATATACCTCACCTACACCTAATGATAACTCATGTTTTGTCACTTTAATCAACTGATTTAATTATGTGAATCCCTGGTTATGTGAAGACTTTCTGACACTTAACATGGAAAAAACAGATTCTTTTGTGTGGTACAGATTGGACTTGTATATACAGCTATAATTTCACATAAACCTGACCAATATGTACCAACATGCTAAGATCTTCCCACTAAAGGATCAAAGCGTGTTCACTACTGTTGCATTTCTGTTAGCTTGAATCAGCCTGGCCATTCTTCTCTGACCTTTGCCATCAACAAGGCATTTTCACTCAGAGAACCGCCATTCACTGAATGTTCTTTTCTTTTTTGGATCATTCTTTGTAAACCCTAGAGATGGTTCTGTGTGAAAATTACAGCTGATCAGCATTTTCTAAAGTACTCAAACCTGTCCATAAAGCACCAACAACTATACCATATTTGAAGTCACTTAAATAATCATTCTTCCCTGTTCTGATGCTTGGTTTGAACTTCCTCAGATCCTCTTGACTATGTCTGCATGCCTAAATGCTTTGATTTTCTGGAACGTGATTGGTTGATTAGATATTCGTTTTAAAAGCAGTTGAACAGATGTACCTAATGAAGTGGCCAGTAAGTATATTATGACCATCCATGCTTTCTATTCCTCCCTATGTCTTATTGATGCTTGAGATAGGCACCATCTGTGTTGGATACGGTATTAGTGACTTCAAGCCAACCACAGCAGACTTGCTGGAAAATCTGTAAACTAATAATATGTGGGTTATGATTTTTGTAACCTCCTGGTTTGTGCTTAAAAAAATAAGATAGTATGGTTGGTCAGAGGTGACATCCTTAATATTTGCAGATAATGTTGTTTGTGGCTCCATCAGAACAGGATATCCAGAATGCACTTGAAAAGATTGATTCTGAATGTGAAGTAGTGGGCATGAGATCTGTGCCTCCAAAGCCCAGGCTATAGTGGTCTCACATTGTTGAATTTTTCCTGTTCTGTGAGGAGGGAAGAATCTGCCCTTAGTGAAGTTTAAGTATCTCCTGTTCCTGGGTGATGGTAAGACAGAATGTGAGATTGACAGAAGGACTGGTTCAGTGGCTGTAGTTTTGTTGTGTCAGTCTACATCCCAATCACCATCAACAGTTATGAGCTGTGGGTAATGACCAAAAACACGAGATACGCATGCCCAGAATGTGGTTTCTCCACAGGGATGTTGGACTCATTCTCTGTGACAGGGTAAAGAGTCAAGAAATCTTTAGGAACCTTGAAACAGTGTTGCTGCTCCTTTAGATCAATAGGAATCATCTGAGGGGGTTCAGGCGACTACAAAGATGCCACCCAGTCAGACCCCAAGGAAGCCGTTCCAGTGAGGTCACATGGGACAGACCCAGGACACAATGGACAGGACAATTCTAGGGGGTGGCCAGGGAGAACCAGTACCCTCCTGACAATAGTCCTGACCCCCCACATGGAAATTTGTTTTATTAATTTATAATTTTACTGGGGGCCTCCTGGTTGCTTACTTCTCTCGGTGCCTCCCCCTGCCCCTAATTTCTGGAATTACATTGATCATTCAAGTTTTTTGGTTTTACAATTTACATTTTTGTAGATAAGATCTTGTGTGACAAATGACACATTTTGATTTTTCAGCAATGGCACCTTAAAAAGTAAATGCCACTGGAATCAACACAAGTTTATTTCTTTCATATGTGCCTGCCCCTCCTACAGGATAGTTGGCTCTACCCGGGCCACTTTTCCTGAAACTGTCTAGAACTGCCATTGACAATGGAAGGATTATATCTCCCAACCAGCTTCAAAAT
The DNA here is from genome assembly GCA_009936485.2 of Gymnarchus niloticus. Classification (NCBI taxonomy): domain Eukaryota; kingdom Metazoa; phylum Chordata; class Actinopteri; order Osteoglossiformes; family Gymnarchidae; genus Gymnarchus; species Gymnarchus niloticus. Next base: position 12,362 of record JAACJT020000536.1, on the reverse strand, counting down.
GTCCTGAGATCCTTCAGAACAAGCTAAAGTCTCGGACTTTGGAAAGAGTGGTCTGGTCTGAACCTGACCTGCTTTGTACATTGCTGTCATAACCCTCTTCAAGAAAATGGTTGTAAAAAACAAAGATGAATAAGTCCATCCGTCCATCCATCTTCTAACCTCTATCTTGGTCAGGGATATTGTAATACAATTTCTATACTGAAATGCACACACATTACTTTTACAATGCTGTCCTGTCTTGGAAATATCAGATACAGCAATTTGTCCGAACAATACCCTACACAGCAAAATCGTTTTATACTTCTCACAAGATAATAAATAATACAATAATATGTTCATTTGCATATTGCATTCCGTGTTCCGTTCCACCTATCGTTGACCCACCGTCTAATTCGACTACAGTACTTAGGATGTTTTACACGTAGGTTAGTTTGAATTACCCTCGTGTCTTCTCCCTTATATTGTGCGTCACCGTAGTGTTTTTAAAAGTGTGATTAAGTCTACTATCTAGACCGAGTATATTTTCTATAATAAAGGCTCATTTCCCCCACCTAATTTCCGTAATAAAGGCTTTCTAGTGGTGACTCGCAAAGCCGACGCGCCTGCCAGAGATTTTCATCGAGCCTCCTCCCGCCCGTCTCGTGCTTCGCTCACGCGCACGCCGTCAGGATACCAAGTGGGCGCCGTTTAATAATTAGCAAGAGGAACATTAGTCTCTATCATGGTATTAAGTATAATAAAATATCGCATTGCAGCATTTCACTGAGAACAAGCCAGTCAGGTTAATAATACGGGGAAGTACCAAAAAAAGTTGACACATCTGATATGACTCACCCGGTTACCCATTTGTTTGTGAATAAATAGTGAAGGTTTCGCACAGCTTTTTTTTTTTTTTTCTTCTTGCTATGAAATGATTTCACTCACATGTTAAAGTCGCATCGCTGACTAGTTGCAATCCGAAAGGCGGGATTTTTTATTTATTTATTTATTTTTTGCTCATCATTCGCGCCAAGATTTCTTTCCATTGTCCAAAAAAAAAAAAAAAAAAAAACAGGATGTTTTTGTATCAATCCGTAGGTGTCGTACATACATGGTATGTGCACACGTTTGATGCAGAGGCAGTGAAAGATAAATCAATGTTTGGTGTGCTCTGAGATTATCTTTCAACCTACCCTGACCTCAATATTATGTGCTGATGCATTAGATACAATATACACTACACACAATATACAATACATTTTTCAGTTGATAAACAAGTTATATAAATGTCCTGGCAAGTTCCGTACAGTTGTAAGGCGGAAAAAAAACACACACACACACATACGCACAAACACAATCAGAGGCTCGGAAGGAAGAGCGGTGTGGGTGATGAAAAGCGGCACTTTCCACTTCCATGATCGTGTGGCCTTTCAAATAAACAGTAACGCCGTTTTATTTTCAACATTATTCCGTTAAGATCCCGTCAAAACAAATACCAAGCAGGCGAAAAACAGCTGATAGTTTAACAGAATTGACACGGCTTTAGTTGTACTGATTTTGACCGACACTGAAGTCCAATGGCACTCCGGCTGGTTTGCCACTTTCTCGTTTTCATGCAGGTGTAAGTGTGTCGTTGCACGTCCTCGTGTGTCTTGTGCACTCCCGTCTGTAATGTTCAGGCAACAAAGGCTGAATCTCGAAAACTACAAGAGCACTCATCCTCCGCTCTCTCGCTCAGCCGGGTTTCGATCCTCCCTCGGTTTTTAAAGTCCCCTCGCGTCCATGCCTCGCGCCAGTTGCTGCCGCAGCATGGATGTGCGCGAGGCTCATGCGGAGGCTGAGAGCGCCGTAGCTGTCGGGATGGCATCCAGGCAGGGCGCAGGGACGAGTAAGCTGCTGGCGGCCCTTATAGCTCTCAGTCTACTCGTGGTCCTGTGTGTGGCTGTCAGCTTGAACAGTTTGTTTACAGTCCAGTCTCTGAACCGTAAACAGTGTCTGGTGAGTAACAGTGTGGCCACAATCCACTAAGCGCTTAAACCTTCTCTGCCTGTTTGCTGGACCTGCCTCTCTACAGGAACGAACAAATCAAGTATATGTTCCTGTTTTTATGCTTGCGATACTTGGTTCAACGCAGCATTGAATTCATATTTTTGTGGGTTACATTAGACACCTCATTATTGTTATTAATGTAAAAATATACTTTTTGTTGTTGAGCTGGTAATCTCAAAGCAAGAAATAGAAATTGATGGATCCAATGTTTTTCAACTATTTTCCAAGCATTTGTTCTATCCTAATTGTATATATTGTCATGCCAAAACATCTTTTATATCACGTATTTAAAATTTAATCGTATAGAAAAAAAGTTCTGTGGTAAAAATACTAAAGTGCATACATATTAACTACCTGATTGTGCCCTGTGGATGGGTTCCATGTTCTGGCAATCATGTACTGGATTAGCAGGCAGGGGAGATGAACTGATGTTTGTTAATGAATGTACTCATAATATGTCAACTTTTTATAGGAGAGAAATCATGTAATGGCTCATGCTATTTCGCTGTTTCAGATTCTTAAGTTGAATGGTGCAATTGCATTGATATTACGTTTGTATGGATGGTATCTTCAGATATGTGTCTTGGTTCATAATTCTCATTTAGCTGAAGATGTCCCGGACATCCTGTTATCAACAACGTGTTTGTTTTGCATTAGCATAATCGAAACATCATTGTTGTGTTAGTCGTGGTATTCATAATATTGGTTCCATGGAAGTACTTCGTCAGTCCATGTCTTGAAAGTGGAACGATTACTGTGATCCAGCAAAACAGACAGTTTTAAAACTGCTTGGTATAAATCACTTGGCCTTTGTATAGTTCGGTACCTGTTTCCAGGAGTGTTCAGTGAGCACAGGGCTTGTAATGCTTTCATATCAGGATCATGGTGCACAGAGACTCAGTCCATCAGCAGGCTACCATAAAATCTGACCATAAAATTCCGTGGCAGGTCCATTTAGAAGATGCCGAGCTGCTTGTGGGAAGGTTCTGAACCTTTCTGTTGGTCGCTGTGTGGGAAGATAAACTGATAATTTGAGCAGGTAGACAGACAGTGATGATGTGGCTGTAGCTGAAGGTTATACTCAGAAGCTTTACATCTTACCAACGTCCTTCCTGCTAGCTTTCAGCAAAATACTCAGTGTGCATTTCCTCCGAAAAGCAACTATTTAAATGGCTGAAATGGTGCACAATATAGCAACTAACAAAGACAAATTTAATTTGATCTACCCGTTAGCTTCATATTCCAGCCTTTTAGGACACGTTTAGGCCTACCCATGTGATGTTAACTCAAAGCAGATTTATCCCTCATCTGACAAAGTTTGACATGAGAAATCTGGTGATGCTGTAATTCAAATGTAATTCAAACACCTTGTATTATCACACCAAATATATTTTTGCACTCGCCACCTGATGGACATTTTGATACATCCTTCAGATTTGATACTGAAGTGTAATTTCTTAGATTTCCAAGGGAAAATTGCCTGTTTTTATTAATTTTGAGTATTCATACTTCGGTCTTGTACACTATTGAGGAAAAAAAGAGACAAAATAGCTTTTAATGAAAAGAATACCTGGCAAAACCTGTCACTCACATAACTGAACTCAAGGTAGAGACATGAAGATGAGGAAATTGCCAATAGCTTGTTCCAGAAACAGAAAAACGGGGTTGACTAAATTGAGTCAGAGGGATGATGAAAACCACTTGTGTTTTATTCTTGAGTTTTGGGTTTGGTCATTGATCAAGATTTTGTTTTTTAGTATGAGTGGCATACTAAACTTTCCATAGTCAAACTATTGCACAACTTACACAAACTCTATCAGATATTCACACTTATTCAGCACGAACACACGCAAAATTATAGTGCCTTTATCTGGTGCATTTAGTGAAAGTTGGTGATTCGTCTCTGAAAATTAACATGATCTTGAGTGAAGAAATTTGAATTACAGACTCCTTTCTCACAGGGTCAATAAAGTAGCTCTGTTCTAAATGGAAGTATTTCCAAACTAGCAGATTTTGGGCAACTTTGCTCTAGACATTAGCTATCATGCCACTTTTAAAATGAACAAGGTGACATTTAAAATGCATTATGTAATTATGTTAGTAATAATGGATTAAGTCAAACAACAGGTTTTTTATAAATGTGCACCCTTTCATAAACCTCTAGACTAACCTTATCCTACCACTAACCCTCCTTGGTTTACTGTCTCTACTGACTCTTTGTTTTTTGGAGACTGCTGGACATTTTTTTTTCTTATTTCACACTTAGACTTGGTTCCCACTAGATTCTCTGTCTTGTTTATTTGTATAGCTTTCCTGATGTTTGCCTCTAAGCAGTGTTCTGTGTAGCTGTTCTTCTCATGACTGTCCTACACTTGCTTCTGGTCAGTCATGGGAAGGTCAGCCTAGCGGCACATAGCTGTGTTTCCAAGGTGATATATGCCTCTCCTGTATGACTGCTTGGATTTAAGCATCTGCCTAAGAAATAAATATGAACATACATAGGGGGCGCTAACAGTGTGACCCGGAACAATAATGGGGCATGTAGTTAGATTATTTAAATGTTAAATTAAAATAAGCCACTGGCAGTATGTGTAAATATGGAAAATCCAGTGCCTACCATTAAAAAAGTTACAGAATTCCCCTGACCTCTCTTTTGACACATGCTGATGTTACACTACCCTTTTGATGCATGACCCAGCTCTCCTCGGAGCACCACCACGGTGAACATGGACAGACCTGTCAGAACCTCATAGCCTGTAAGGGAGTGCAAAAAACAGAAGATGGTATAGATGGATATTGACAGGACCAAACTGTTGAGCTGTGGTGGATGAAAAAAATTATGAAAATCGTTGTCCATTCGCCGTAGTGCATTTGATTCCACAGATTAGGAGACATGTCCTGACATGTTCGCTCAGTTAAACCACTCTTCCAAATCTGATACAAGCACTTAGCCAGTGTCCGTACTTGTATAACTCAAGAATAAATCTCTTTGAAATTGTTGAAGGGAAACTCCACTAAAGAAAGTCTAGCCTTTATGACAGTTTGAATAATAATAGATAATGATGTAGAAGACATTTAAGCTGTAAGGTTTTCTAATAACATAGTTTTGTTTCTTTTTTAGGAGCAAAAAAAGGACTCTGGCATTTATTTGGAATGGATTCACGGTATGTAAACAGGTTATTTCCCCCTTGTTTTGCTCAGTCAAAGTGATGTACTGTACATTAGTCTCTTGAGGAATGGAAAGCTTTCAGAATCACATCACCAACATTTTTAGAACGACTATAAAATGTTTAAGGACACGGCAGAGGAGAGTGCGTTGCCCAGTCAAGTGGACACACTTTCGGTTCGCCGTCATCACTTTCCTTGCCATCTTCATGCTTGTTTTGCGTTTAGTCAAAAGGGGATCTAGTTATGGCTCCCCAGCCTCAGCTGCGGCGCTCTCAGATCGCCGCGTTCCTCTGCTGTCGACGCGATGCTCAGCACCTATTGCAGGCCGCTCATATCCGATCCGAGGCCGCCCACCCCTGTCACATTTTGAGTCGCACCGCAGAGATGGGAAGTTTAGCTCTTGCTCACGCTTGGTTCATTCAGCTTATTGTTTTATGACTGATCAATATGTGACACACATTAAATTGGGCCTGTCGTGTCGAGCAAGGCAGACAGGCTGACGGGCAGTTTGATGGAATGTTTTCTGTTTTTGAGTGACCCACATTTGGTTTTGATATCTAATGCGATATAGGTCAACTGCAATGAAAGAAAACAGACAAGTAGCTGTATATGGTCTACTGAAAATGTAAATAAAGAATATGTAAGCTCTATTTCAAAAATGTATAAGATAAAAGGACACTGCGTAGATATACCACATGTTAGGTGGTCTGAACCATGGCGTCTTTACCGTAGAGAAGCATTACTGCTGCTGTTGTCCATAATTTAACAGGCGCTGAGCTTTTGTTTCCACAGAGTTTGCATCTCGGAAACCTTTCACCCTCTGAGCATCTGTGGTTATAGTCGGAGCTGGAATCATTTCAGCTCGCGGTTAATGTGCACTCCTGTGTGTCATTAAGATGTGCTTCTTGACATAGGCTGAAGCTTGTGCTTCACATATGAACGTGAAACGTGATGAGATGATTGGCTTATCACTGTCTGATTTTCGTTTACTTAAATGCCAGATGCTCTTTTGATTGACAGATGGACAGACATACATTATTGATCTCAATGTGAGATCTGGCGTACATAAAAAAAAAAAATTACATGAACATGTTACATTGCGATTGAATAGAGAGGCGTGTATATATAACTATGTTTGGGTGTTTGTGTGTCTGTGTATAATATATACACAGTACGTAAATGTATATTTATACACTGTGTATGTCTATGCATTATGTATTTATTATATACGTAACTCAAACGGAAGGCTTATTCACCCAAATCTTTTTTACTGTAGCAAATAAGAAGTTCGAGATATTCTGGCACCAAAGCGTGGAGCTGAAACAGAACACCATCGTCTTCCCTTGCAGCGGTCCCTACATGGTCTACTTCTCCGTGAGATTTTGCGGCGAGGATATGCAAGCGAACAACACGCTCAGTCTTCTGCGTGATGACCGCGTCCTCACGGCCTTCCACATCCAGGCCTGTGCCTCATGCTGCTCAAAGAAGGAATACAAGATATTCACCTTCACCAAGAATGACAACGTGTCGTTATCCGCGGACCTGAAGCCAAAGCTGCGGCTAGAGTTCCTGCACTTGACCTTTTACTACTTGCTGGGTGACCAGTGTTTCGAATAAGCATGGCTCCTGCCACCTGCTCAGCATAACCAAACAGACTGATCAAGTGAAAGGGCCTCCAGCAGTGATCAGTGATGTTACTACTGTTACCTTTGAGAAATAAACCTCGCATTGTTTCAGCTCATCTTGTGTTCATCAGACGTACTGTCAGGTAGTCACTGTGTAAACGGTGTCTTTTTCTCAGAAAACAGGATATTTATTAATTTTATTATTATTAATATTATTAATGGTATTATTACTGTTGTTGTTTTGTTTCTAATTACACCTCTGTATTGTTCTTAAACAAGAATTGCCTATCTCGATCTTGTTGGAATGTATGTGTTATTGGTGATTGACTTTTTAAATTTGTGTTTAGGTTCACTGTGTCGTTGTCCCAGGGGAAAGCTGACTTTTCTGCCGTTGTATCAGGGATTCATTGCACTTTAGTGGCAGGGAGAGGGTGACCTTTGGCGTGCGGAAAGCAAAAGGAGGAGGGTGACATTTGCACAGAAGGTGGTGCATGAAGGGGACATTGGGAAAGGCCCTCTCTTTTTCCACACATCTGGCTTACCTCTATATATATATATATATATATATATATATATTTTTTTTTTTTTTTTCCCTGTAATGTTCCATTTTACATACAGCAATGGTAACGTGTCACCTGGGGATCAACCTAGGTTGTGGAGTGGGCTGCCACCGACTTTCACTTTCAGGGACTCATGACTTTGTAGGACAACACAAGAGCTACTTTGCCTTTAATATGGGCCTGGTTAAGGTTGAGCTTACCCTGGGTTTGCAGAGGGGACCTTTAGGGACAGGTGTTGTTCTTTTTAAGGTCACAACCCTAGTAGCCAAGACCATGTTGAAGATCCTCACTCGCTCCCTGAAAATCAAGATTGTAAAATTAAATTCCAGCAGTGACTATGTGTCCTCTGTGACGACACCCTCGTGAAGGAACTCCCGACAAAATGTCTGTAAATCTATTTGTTGACTTTGAATGTTTTTCTTTTTTTATTCCTGTACTCCATATGTCTATATGGAGCTAAGAATGTTTTCCAGCATTTGATTGTATCCGTGCCAATACCTTTGTATTCTTTTGAAGATGACTAAATTTTAAACATAACTAAATTTTAAACTTATTTGTTGTTCTTTGTCTTGTGTATGGAATTCCCTCACAAATCTGCAACGTGTGAAGTCTCACCAAATTGAGAATTTGCCAATTATGTGCCTCCTCCTACATGTATTATGTCATGAGACAGGAGTTGTCAAGGTTTTGTTTCTAATGTGTTTTAAAACAGGTTCTATAAGTCAAACATCTTAGCTTATCTTTCCTCATTCATGAACAATAGGTTTCAAAAGAGGTATGGTGAAAAGGTTGTGTGTTATCATCCCCCTGCTTTCCACCATGACATTAGTCATTCTCTAGATGAGATTCAGTTCAAGGTGCTTATATTAACCTATCTATATCAGTGAAAGCCTTTAGTTCAGATATTTAACCAGGAAGGAGATTTGTTCCCTTTTTAAAATAATGGATAATTAAAGAAAATTAAATTGCTGTTTCCAATGTGGCTTTTTGTCCAATTGTGAAAGCAAAATTGCAACTCAGAATTGCAATAAATGAATGAACAAAATGAATTTTTTGTTGCGATGAAATTTTACCACTTGATAAATCCTCAGTGGTCAGTTTATATATGTTGACTTCCTGGTACAAGCAACTTTCTGTCCCAAACAGAAAATCATATGACTCCAACTTGAAGGCATGCATCATGGAGACCTTGTGGAGTCCTACAGGAATTGTTCTACTATGCGTTTCGAATGTTTAAGTGGCCTGACTTAAATGATTTTGCTCATGGTGTGATTGCTGGTGTCAGACGTGGTGCTTTCTGCCTCTCAGTAAACAGTCAGCTTCCTGGCGTTTTCAAACACATACACACTACAGTGTTTACAGACAATGTTCTGCCAGTCGATAGAGCTTCTATGGCTGAAAACACCTTGTTAATGAGAGAGTTCATAGGAGAAAAACCAGGCCTTCTTCAAATTAGTAGGAAGGCCACAAATGCAAAAATAACAGCTTAGTGAAACCATGACATTCAGGAACATTTCTCTAAAATTCCGCCTTATCTTATCTTGTCTGACCAGTGGGTGTTTCTAATAAAATGGGCACAGATTATTAAAACCACCATAAATATTAACAAATATGGTGAACTTTCAAATCCGTTACATCACATTTCCAACTTAGCTAACATTAAAATGACATTTATTTTGGGATTCACTGAAACAGGGAGGAAGTAGTCACTGCTCAGTGATTGTTACCTAAGTATGTTCAGTGAAAAGGCCATTTATGCCCTGGAGTGTCTAACAACTGACACGTATCTGTTTGCAGTGATGACTTCAAAGGTCACTGCTGCACAGTAAAAGGTCAGGCCTTCTTTTATTTACTCAAACCCTGCAATCATATATGCCAGGTGTTTAAGGAGGACTTAAGTGGCACAGAATCATGAAAGCTGCTTTCATATAAAAAAGAACTAGTAGTGACAGAAAACCAACAGTGAACACATCTCAGGTATAATGTAGGATTAGTTAATATCCCAGTGACCCTGAGCAGGATATATGCTTAGAAGATGTATGGATGAATGGATTGTTAACATTATAACTCATCCCAACCTAGTTTTTTCCAGATACAGATATTATACCCTGATGACCCAAAACATTATGACCACCCCCTAATAGAACTGGCTCGTTCCTGCAGCCAGATGGCGCACCTGTAAAGGTACAAATGACAGCAGGGATTTAAAAGGACTAGTGCATGCTGACCAGAAAGTGTTCTACTGATCACTCCAAATTACTTGTCCATCTTGAGGAACCACGTCCACCCCTTTATGGTCAGTGTCTGCCTCGATGGTGTGAGTTGATTTCACTGAGATAATTTCCCTTGCTACGAATGTGCACAAATGGTTTGCCTGTTGCAACAGTTACTGATTTACTATTCAGCTTAGTCAATTGTTTCATACCTACTTCATATCCCCTTTATGTCTTTATGATGCATTTACCTTGTCTTGCCTGCACCATTGCCATGTGACTGGCTCAGTCACCACAGTCAATTCTGTCTGGTTAGTCAATCAGTGTCCTGTGACTCATCTTTTGAGAAGATATCAGACATGAGTAAGCAGCCACATAGCTGTTAATTCTATAATTTTGATGGTAATGCTTAACTGTTTCTGCAAGAGGATGGATCATTTTAACCGGAAGTGAAAGATGCAGTCCTTTAATTACCTTCCTTTTGGGTTAAGAAAAATGTGATCCAAACATGGAGACATTGACTCGGTGGGCCTCAGTGATATAATGTAAGCTCTGAGTGGCTTTGATAGCATGTTGTGAATTGGGCGTTTTCCAATCTGATTTCCATTTCGTAAATGCTCCATTCCTGGCAGTTTTTCTGTGGTACAAGTATAACCGGTGGCACGTATTTTGTTGGACATGGTCTGTCTGCTCTACGTAATACCATGTCTTATCTTTTAGCATCTATTGTGACAAACTCAAATTCAGGGTGTAGAATATTAGGTCATTTTGACTGTTTCCATGCTTTCTGATCGAATGTCACCATCTGGAGACCACATGACCAAGTGGAGGTCTTCCTGTGGTTTCCCAGGTACTTTGTCAAGCAGACTCTGCTGTTTACAGAGACCACAGCCTTCTCCATTGTCAGCGTGGGCAAGGTGGAAAACTGAATCATGTGACATGGGCATGTGAGGTAGGAACAGGGAATTTTTGTGGGTGTGGATGCAGATATGTGCTTTAAAAATGGTAGAAAGGAACAGTGAAATCAGAACCTGCTTGTGTGTTCTGTGTATTTGCATATTCCAGCTTGCTTTCCTGCAAAACATAGCAAACCCTGGGGTCAGAGCACAGAGTCAGCCATTTATCTGGTACCCCTGGAGCAGTTAAAAAGTTTAAGGACTTTGCAAAAGTGTAAACAGTGATGAAATTATACTACCAGTCATGGGATTCAAACCAATGCCCTTCCAAACACAGACATCTAATCAACAGCGGTACACACAGCCGTTCTTACACAACAGGTAATGACCACAAGTGAAAACAATGAATGTCCCTGTGAACAGAGAAATGTGAGCATTATTTGGCATTTACTGAGTGCTAAACTACATTTACCAAAATGCAAAATTCCTGATGAATCTTTTTGCCATAATATGGTTCATGACTAGGTGGGATTGCTGAAAGATAACTTTTATTTCCATTTTTAGTGGCATACTTTTCATGATAAAATGAACTCTCCTCTATCTCCGGCTGTATATAAACTCCTGTCAGCTTTCACCTGACAGGTGTAGGTGGCTATAATCGGCAGCATTAGACTTTATCCTTACATGTTATCACGACGCAGTAAAGCCTTCGGCCAGGGGAAGCACCTGAAAGATGATGATGCATGGTGTTGCTATAGCCGTAAAAATGGTTTCGCTGTGATGCAACACTGAGCAGGGGGAAACCACAGGGCCGTCTGACTCTGTGCCCGATTCACTGGGTGTAGTTTTGCAATTTTATCAGGTGCTCTCCTGGGAGTAAAATTTATGTAGGTGCCTCGGGCTAAACAAAAGCCGTTTTCTATGTCTTTCTGTTACATGTAGTCATGGACACTTGTTTCATTATAACCATAATTAAAACACTTTTTATTTTGCTCAGTTAATTTTGAGTTCATTGGCTCAAACCCAAAGCACACAGCATTTTTCATATTTCAACAATGCCCAAAGCCTTCAGCATGTGACTTGCTCTCCGGAAACTTGTCTCAACTCTCACTGTGCATGAATGTCAGTACAGAGGTAAATAAATCACCTGATGTCAAAATTGATTGATGACCCAAAGGTCAAAGGTCACAGGGGTGGGGCAAAGGTCAAAAGGTCACGGGGGCATGGGATAGGGGTGTGTTTGTGGGCGTATCCAATAACGTCACTATGGTGTGTATCCAATGGTTTCGAGGGGTCTTTTCATGACGTCACAAGATGTAATACAAACACAGTTTTGTGTAATACTGCTGTATTTAGAATCAATGACTCTGAAGGCCAAAACAACAAGTCAGGATCCAGGGAGTCCTTTTCGACGGTCATCTTAGCTTTAATAGCCATATAAGCAACGATTGCAAAACCGCATACTAGCACCTCCGTATTATCACCAAAGTCTGGGCTATGCTGTCATTTGTTGGCTGTGAAAAACTAATACATGCTTATGTTTCAAGTAGAATAGATTACTATAACGCACTGTTGGCTGGCCTACCTAAGAAATCTGTTACAAATTTACAATGGGTTCGGAATGCTGCTGCTACAGTGCTAACGCGTAAGCTACTAGCCGTAGGGTTCATATTACACCTACTCTTAAAACCCCTTCACTGGCTTCCCGTGTCTTTTAGGATTCATTTTAAAGTTCTTTGATTAGTCTTTAAATGTTTACATGGTCATGCCCCGCCCTACCTCAGCAGCATGATTTTTGTTGTTGTTTAGTCACGCAGTCGTGTCCGACTCTTCGCGACTCCATGGACCACAGCACGCCAGGCCGTCCTGTCC
>JAACJT020000535.1:0-10144 GCA_009936485.2 Gymnarchus niloticus | reverse complement strand
TAGACAGTGAACACCGGGACTGTCCTCCCTAAGGTATGACGCGCTTCCGTTAGACAGTGAACACCGGGACTGTCCTCCCTAAGGTATGACGCGCTTCCGTTAGACAGTGAACACCGGGACTGTCCTCTCTAAGGTAGGACACGCTTCTGTCACTGATCCCAGTCATACTCATAAACGTACTGAGGAGCGAGAATCAAGTGAGAAGCACTTGGTGCAGATCCTGTGTTAGAAGAGCAGCCTTTAGTCAAGCACTCAAATATCTTAGCTTCAACACACTGTTAAACAATTGCGTGATTTTTGTTAGTTGCAGGGATGATTTTACAGCTAATAGTTAACTCAATGATACCTTCACCCATCCATAGGCGACATGCAGCAGGTATGTGTAAAATATTCATTTTCCAGTAGCCCTGTCACATGAATTTTAAAATGAACCTGATCACACCAGAGATAAAGCTAAATTTCAAATGGGCATTTTGCCGACATCCACATGCTGGCAGGCAGCCACACCGCCACGCTAAGCCAGGTAGTTAATTAGAAGGATACGCGGCTTACTTATTCATTCAAGAATCACGGATGCATTGAAGAGGACACCAATGTGACGATTTTTTTATTTCCAGCTGTAACATGCCCGGACCTTCAACCACATTCCCCGCCTAACAAGTGCAAAAAAGAAAAAAATTTTTTTTTTTTTTTTAATAAATGGAGCTGGTTTCAGTTGCTGAGTTTAACATCAACTCTAAATTGGCTTCACACTACCATCAACATCATCTTTCTCTAGCTACGGCGTCACCGCGACAAGCCTAAAAATGTCTCTGGTACAAGGCGACGGCTGTTTCTCCCAGTGAGGGACCTCAACTGGAAAATAAAACCATGATTTCCATGCAGGGACCCCATCTTTGAAGATCCATCCCACCCCCCAGAACAACCAACTACTGACTGGATTTACAGAGAGCAACAAATTACATTTTTGGAGGTTTTAACAAACCAAATACACTGACAAGACTGTTCGAGCGAGAGGGAGAAAATTCTATGGCCAAAAAAAGGCACGAGCAGCTGCTTTACTAAATTATCCAGAGGCAGAAGCCGAGGATGAGGGTACGAGGTCAGGACAAGTGGTGGCACAAGACGCTTAGATACATTTTTACAACCAGATCTGCTCCTTCTCCAAGTCTTTGAGGAGCTCCAAGATCCAAGTGGAAGAGGCAAAAGGTCATTTTAAACTGATCAGCGCTCAAGTATAAACTGTTTACACAAAGACTAAACTTGGCTGGATGCAGTGAAGGACTGTCTCACTTAAATTAGCTGCTCGTTTCATGCTGAAGTTACGTCAAATGAACTGAATTCAAAGGCCTGTCTTAATAAGGGGGACAATAACTGAGGCCCTTATTTCAGTCCTAAAAATATAACTGGAGTTGTACATTCCCATTTCCCCGCGGAAATGAAAATCCAGCACATGACCCAAGGGCAAACATCATCCCCGAGGAACCGGTCAGGAGCTGCCGCGGCAGGTTTGTTAGGAGGCCTACCTGCCGTCAGGCTGCTCAGACGGACATTTTAATTTGGCACCATCCCCCTAATCCTTCAGATGGCCACTCCTCACCACAGGATAATTGGGAATTTCCTCGCTGCTGGAATGTCGTTGAAGCCATGGTTTCAAAAAAGTGACGTCTTTGAAACCAGCAGCAAAGCCATATGGCAAAATACATAAATGCCACCATCCACTAACAACCATGACAATACGCTTATTATGTAATGCACATCCAGCACTGATGTTTAAAAGCGACTTAAATGTGAAATCCTACAGCTTAAAACCCAGTCAGCACCCACCAACCATCCTTTTAAAAGTCTGCCATTCTGAAGATGCTTTCATTACATATGGTAAATTCGCAGAACAGTTTTGGGTCTGGAACCCTTCTCAGAACTAAGATCGGATGACGAGGGGGAGATATGGCATCATTTGGGGGGGGCAGACGAGATTGGGGGAGTGGGTACAGCGTCATTAGGGAGGAGCAGCCGAGAACGGCAGAGGGAGTAAGGCAAAGGCTAGCGGAGCAGCCTGACTCACCTTTTTTATAAACCTGCACACAACCCGAAAAACATGTGCATGTGACACTCAAGGGCAGAAATTATTATTAAACCCAATGAAGAGTGAGGGTCTGGGGCCTATGCCAAGCAGGATAGGACAGGGAACACCCTGGCCATGACGCCAGGCCACTGCAGAGCATAAACTTTACCAGCACGACAGAAATGGCCTCAGCCTTGGTACCGAAACAGGCTGACGCAGGATACCACGGACAGCCGAAGCCAATCTGGTTTCTCTATCCTGCCCTAAAGGCCTCATCAATCGAGACGCTCGTCCACCAAGATACACCACAGGGACCCTGCAAGTACCCGGCCAACATGCTTGCTAAGACTAAACAAATGTTTACACATACTTAACTGCACAGCGCTCAGCCCCTCTGCTTCTGTTTTGGGAAACATTGCAAAATTCCACTTTTTATCCATTTTATTTCAAATACAGGACACATCAGACCAACAGGCCAAAGAATTGAGCAGTATTTAATAAGCAGGTCATACCCATTCATGCAGCCCGATTAGCATATTAGTGTACATAAACACCAAACGCAAACCTTCCACGACGGCAGCTCGCAAACCACCAAAAATCGTTTCCGCCGCTCCTGAGGGCTCCTATGTCTCCTGAAATATTTATGCCATCTTCATGAATGTTTACTGCTTCCACGGAAACAAAGCAGGGCCACCTTTCCCAGTTCTCACCATCACTCCGGCACAGGGGTTAGTCTGTGCAACAAAATGGCACCCTGACCAATAGAGGCACGGCTTACAGCCGAATCGCTTTGTTACCGGGGTGAGAGTCTGGCCCCCTTACTGCAGCCTGATTCAAGAAAACCGGAATAAGCCAAGGCAAGACAAACAGAATCAGATTCCAAAATCACATCGGAGTGAGTCACCGTGCTCTACACAGGGTCTGCATTCTGTATTCAGTCATTTTTAAAAGTTGCACCTGAACGTGTCTGCTGAACAGCGGCACGGACGACGGAGCGAGTGGAACTGGGGGGGCAGGGGGTACCATAACCACCACGAGCATTTGACCGATTCACAGCTACATCTGACAAGATAAGAGGAGGGCAGAGTCATAATGAAAGCAGATAAGAGTGGACACCTGGGGCTGTTCAGGTGGATGTGTAAACGTGCAGACAGAATGCTGAGGAATTAACTGGGCGGACAGAGATAGAGGATGACTTAGGGCAAGAGACTCCTCATTTAGTGTGCTTACCATTGGCCATGCTGTTTCTGTTCACAGGTAACCTGCAGAGCCACTGCACACTTCTGAAAGGTAACACTCGGCTGCGTTAAATTAAGAGGTCCACAGCCACCTACAGACGCGCCACCCTACTACATCGCCATCTGAGCTCACCCTGTGGATTGAGAGGACATACTGTCCCCACAGACTTCCAGAACCAAATTTCACTAATTCACTTAGTATTCCCAAAGGCAGATACCAGCACAGAACTTGACTGGGAACTCTAGACGGGAAGTGGACTTACCTTCAGCGTCCTGGTCGGGGCCCAGCCTGTGCCGTCGATCGAATGTTCCCTCAGCAAGCTGTGAGCAAGGGAGAGAAGCAAGCAGAAAAGCTTTGGTAACTCAAGCGACCAGTCATCCACGGTACGTCAAGAGTGCCCGGCCCGACAAGAAGCGGTCTGAAGGGTCCAGAGAAGAGGAATGAGACTCATGGACAGAGCCAATACAGACGGAAACTTGCTGCACCTGTGACCCTATTTGTTCATCTCCTGTGTGCCTCCATACTGTTGACTAGGATCCATGTTGTACCTAAACAGGACCTAAGATATTCAATTAGTAAGCATCTTAAAGGGCAACCACATACCATTTACAGAGTATCTACCTAAGATCAAGAAGCTCTTTTCTGAGCATTTAGAAACCATTTATATGGTATCTACAAGTTGTTTACTGGGTATGTACTGGTTATCGGATGTCCACAGTGTGGTCTATGCATGCATTGTTATGTGACATTGCCATAACCCAGACAGCATGCACGCCTCTCCCCGTCAGTGTATCACAGCAGGCTGAGTGCATGAGTTTAGTATTAAAACCACTTAGAAAAACCAGTCAGCTGACAGCATCTTCCAAAGCCCAAGCAGGAAGTTTTTAGATTCGGCCAACGATGAGAAAACCCCATCAGTAAGTCATGGTTTATGCACAAAAAAAAAAGATAAAGAAACTTCCGGAAGAGATCACCTTTTCATATTTGACAGATTAATAGATTTTTCATTATTCCCTAAAGTACTATTCCAGCATGAATACTAGAGTAAAAAGGTATCAATCTCTCTTCTGAAAGGAAGTGCGTTAAAACCCCCAGTCCATCTGCTTCCATTCGTCTTCAAGCTAATAACAGACAGCTGAAGACGTGAAGGTCACTCTGACCCACAACTGGCCATAGTGACCAAGCTGGTCCTTCACAAGGAATGCTCCCATTTCTTAGCTCCCTCTGGAAAAGCTACGGTAAACAGCCTGAAAACAAAAATGTGTTTTGTTCTTAAAAAAAAAAAAAAAAAAAAAAAAAAAAAAAAAACAAACCACACACGTCTGACTGATCTTGAAGGTTTAATTAGACCAAACATCAGGTCAAAGTCTAGAGACAGTCTCAGTCCCATTGCTGGGAGGGAGAAGAGTCACCCCTCCTACATGACAATCTCTGTGACCTTTGACCCCTGCTCTCACACCAGTTCCTCCAACAGATCACCAAGGTGACAAGTGCACACGGTCATCCATGACAGGCCTCAGATCAGACGTGATGACAGCAGCACTGTGATTACCTCAGACAGATTTCCCCGGTCTCGGTGATGTTGGGGTGCCATATCTTGGTGAGACATTTCACTTTGGGAGGCTGTAAAAAGAACAGAAAAGGACTGTGCCGATTAGTCGACGGACTGCAAATATCGGGAGGGGCTTCTGCGACTGCAGGTCCCACAAAGTAGACACAGTGTTACGGCATGGGGCCCACGACGACCTTCCACCCAGCAGACCTCATCATTTGACTTGTAGTAAATATTTATATTACACACATTTGCCACAAATTTGGAAAGCAGGAAATCTGAATTCTGTTAAAAGACCCCCAGGCTAAGGCATTTTCCACACAAGTTAATATGAGAACAGCCAAGACAGCCGTGTACCCAATTTTTCTCTGCTTACTCAGAAGCACCAAAGAAAGCTCCCTAACAAGACTATTTTCACAGCTGAACATCTCATATGCAAACTTAGTTGTTGTCATGAATACTTTACTAGATGGGCAACAGTGTATGCATAAACAAAACTTTAAAGAGGCCTCCTGATCAAAAGAGCCTATTTTCAAAGGATCATCACCCGCCTTGTCTTTCCTCAGGGGGGATGTTGTCTCTACGATCCAAGCAGCTCGGTTAATGCAGCCCACAGGCTTGGAGCAGAACCACTTCCCGACAGTTAATGAGGGAATGTGAAATACTCAACTCATCTACACTGTTGTTAACAGACCACCATCTTCCTGGGGAGGATTGATCAGGATCAGAGCCCAGGCCGAAACAGATCTAAAACCCTAAAGGCTTGCCAAGGTTGCACTACAGAACCTAAGCTCAGTGCTGATTCATAAGCAACTATACCTTAAATACACAAAAACAAAAAACAGGATATCAAAGTCTGCTTGTCATTGCACGCCTTTTAGTCTTTTTACCGCTGGACAGTAAGATACTTTGAGTGCCGTTCCACCTTCTGAGAGCTCAGATTTCTGATAGAGAACGTTGCAGGATAAGACGACTCCCGACAGACCTCTAACTCTGTACGGCCAGGTGGATGTACATGGTCAGGGGGTGAGGAAAGCTTGAAGTGACCCCTGCCACAGCAACCATCACTTTAACTGCGATGATGTTCTTGAACAGACTCGGATTACACGCCGTCCAGAGAGCTACTCCAGCTGTACACCACAGGGAGCTGAGGTTCAACGTTCACCACCACCGTGGATGACCAGTGACTCACAACCTCATAAAGTTACAAGATGTTAGACCTTCAGTGTAATGAGAATCCTGATCCAACAACACGACACAATGAGACCAGATGGTTCTCTTTCACAGACCCACAAGAATCAGCAAGGCATGGAATCTAAAATCAACTGCAGTGGTTGACAATAGATCAATACCTTTGAAAGGTCCAGATCAGGAAACGGAGGTGCATAAGCGACAGGGGAAACAGCACAGACCATAACCTAACCCAAGACTCCACCTCCAGCTGATCGGTCCCTGACTGGATGCATCCCACGCTAGGCAGGTTCGATTCATAAACATGCTCTGTAAAAGTGCTGCTTGATTACTGTTAAGAAATTGTTTCTGTACACTGACTACAGGAATCTGCCTTGAGTATGCTTCAGTGAAGCGTGTGAACACTTCAGACCTGCTCCTCGTAATTAATGGGACCCCTGCCAGCCTTTCGGAAACGTTCTCTCAGGACTCAAGTCCTACGATATCAATTCGTCTGCTGAGCATCCCCTTCTATTCTTATAACACATCTATGTTGAAGCACATGAACATTGAGGAGTAATCAATATTCAATTACTTTGGGAATACCAAATATTCCCAAAGTAATCAAGGAGGCCCCGACACCAGTGTTTGACAAAACAGAGCACCCTAATCCAAACTCAGCTGACTTATCGATTCTCCTCACTCCATTTCTATTACAGCAAATGCAAGATAAGCAGCTGCTCATATCTTAGTATCCACAGATGAAATCACAAGCTTAATGCAGAAGGTGGTGTATTGCAAACTAAGATCAAGGCCAGAACAACTGAAAGCCCAACTGCCCAGGAAGGCATGCTGACTCAGGACCATACCCTGCCGAGACGTGACTCTGAGGACCCAGCGAACAGCCTGCTGAAAATGTGCTTTCGAAACATTAAACCTGCCTGTCCCTAACCACACTGTCATCTTGGTATCTGACACCTAACAATTCAACAGGGAGCACCAATATCATTCTTCCAGTTCAGCATGACACAAGACCACTTACCACCATGTTGTAGGGTTCAGGGACATCGATCTCGAACCGGAACTTTCCACTCTGGTAGTAGCCTTCATCTGAGGAGAGGAAAGTTGTTGAAGCATTACACTTAGAAGTCAAAGTGGAAGGAATGGAAAGTAAATGGGATAAAATGGTTTGATTTCAGCACAAGTAAAATTAAATGACATCCTCTGAACCAACCAAGCAGGAGAACCTGAAAGTTGTCTAAACGTCAGAAAAAAAACTACACAAGAAAATGTGTTATTTCTAGGCAAAACATCACAGCCCTCAGCTTCAGGAACAATAATTACAGAAATACAGAACACACAAAGGGTTACTGTTATTTACAGAAAAAGGATTTACTAATGAGTGTATATTACACAATTACGGCTGCAGATACAATTTTGAAAAGTGCATCACGTCTAATTAAAACTAGCAAGAAAGTGACTCATTTTCCAATAAAACAACCAATTAAATGAATTATTTACTTTGAGCAGTTAATGTGGTCGAACACTTCTGTTCAATGTGATGTTAATGGCCCATATAAACAAACAAAATGACCTGCATAATTTCTAGGAAAAGCAGCATCCCTAAAGGGTCAGGTTCAGGGTCATATTTCGCTTTGCAAAGCGAAGGAACAAAAGGAAAGTTCCAGAAAAGAGCCTCACGAGAGGACAGTCAGAAGACAACCAGAACCTGCATGAACCCATTTACAGGCTCCACTCTAAGATAAACTTTGTGGTGTCCTGGAGTGTATGTTTGGATCTCCTTTTAAAGGACGTAATGTTTTAATAGGCGCTAAGGATGACAGGCGGGAGCATTGCCGATTTAGCCAGACTCCGGTTTCCCACATAGAGAACAGGATTGGACAACGCGGCCAAGCACAGCAACGTTAAAAATAACCGGAGCCCCAGACCTCTGTGACTGTGGTAGCAAAACCATTTTCCATTACAGACAGCGAGACTAAAATCACACCTCCATTGGAAGCACGGCAGTGAAACTGCATTTCCGAGAGCACCGGCGAGAATGGAGGGAGATGTCGAGACCCTCTGCAGCGACACAGCAGACCGGCAGAAAGAGGAGGGGATGGGAGGGGCACACTGTTAATCAGTGCAAAAGCTGTGTACCTCATCATGGAGCTTCGAACCACACTCTCTGATAGGGACCATGCGGTTCCTGTACACCGAATGTTATAAGTGCATCCTGTCATGTCCGCGTGTCAAACCTACGGCCCACAGAGGTCCCTCTGAAGCCACACTGAAAGTCCCTCTTGCCCTGGCTGCTGTGAACACCTGATTCTGCACTACCCTGAAAAATCATCGACTCAGATGGAAGCGTTTGTTACACTAGACGTGAACTTTCCCGCCATTTCAAGAGCTCGGTACTCTTCCCTAACTGCTGCTACTGCCCACGGAGCAGCTTCAAGCAAAGATAAAATGTACCAGCCAAGCGCATTTCAATTTCAAATTCATTTTAATTTAAATGTAAAAATGTGGGTGGGGCCAACACGTCTCTGTGCGATACCATAAACATCCTCTCCAATCATCTATAGGTGCTGTTGAGCTCCAATGATGGGAAAGCACATCTCTTTCTACTGTTTGTGGTTTAAAATCCTTCATTAAAATACTTTACATTGCACTTTGTTGACCTGAAAGATCCTTGGTGCAGGACAATACAACATTTTCCTTTCCTGACAGATATTTTGCTGCGTTCTTCAGCCTTAGGAAATTTTGGCAATTTCCAGAAAGCACGTACAGTGCCTAACTTAGTACACTGTCCCACAAAAGGAGATCTCACTAATGTCATTATGGAGCCTCAGGGGCTGACAGTCATAAATCGCTACTGTGACCCTGAAAGATGAGGAACGTCGACGAGCACCGTCTTTGACAGGGAGCAAACTGTTCAATTTTTCAGAAGGGTGTAATTAATGGGGAGACGATCACTGGCCCTGCTAAGGTCACAAACAGCCCTGCTCATCACAGATATGTTTACAGGGAAAAGGAGAGCATTGTGTACAGGTGAGCTACACGCAGCGGAGAGACGCGGTGGGAGAGAGTCAGGTAGCGCTTGTGCAAGTAGAGGGAGATGGCCCACCAGTGCTTACCTTAACACGCAGGCTTTAAATAAAAATATTAATAACCATTACAAGGAGTTTGTCTGAAAACTGGATCTTTTGAGAGAGAAGCTGAAAAAAAAAATAAATAAAATTTCTGGAATACAGGTCAGAGCTTGCAGTTTCACATAACTTCCAGAAGCTGTACTTCTCTTTAAACATTCATGACACGAAGCGCTGGAAATGAGACGACTATCCCCACACTGAGCAGCAGAAATATGACGCTGAGATCAGCAAAAAGCTTTTCAGAGGTCGATTTTCCTCTTGTAGTCCATCCAACCGAAATGGAAGTCTTCCGTTAGCATCACGGAATAAAACTTTTCAGCTAACGGCTGAGTCTACGTCACAATTTCTCTAGCATGAGTAGAAAAATCACATGCTGTCAAGCAAATTCAGATCTTTCTCGTGAGTGGAATTTCCCTTTAAGAACTTATTGGAGCAGCTTTGAGGGACAGACCCCAGAGGAAGAACGAGCCCTGTTCTCACACCTGACGCTTACTCAGATTTAAGGCTGCAACAAAGAACCGAAAATAGTCCAGTGAACCTTTAAAAAAAATAGCTACAGCTCGCACTATACATGACCCAGACAGGGAACGCTCCTCTCCGGTTGGGAGGCTACAGCTTGAACGTCAGCTTGGAGTGTCTAGAGAAGTGCAGATCCCCTAATTGGACTCTTAAGATCTACAGATGTTTCCAGATCGAGCAGCTCAAGATTTAGTCTGCACAAAGGACATCTGAATCAAGTACACTGCTGATGCAGGATGGGAAATAAGATCAAAATAAAAAGAAAGACCAGCGTGCAGGAAGGTGTGGGTCCACACCGGGACAAACCCACAGAAGGGCGAGTGTAAGCATGATGGCCTGAATGGACTGACCGACCTACCTCACTTTACCTTACCTACCTCATCTTACCTACCTCATTTTACACTACAATTCATATTTTGATATTTTGTGTACATATGCTACCTCCCA
>JAACJT020000534.1:0-19111 GCA_009936485.2 Gymnarchus niloticus | reverse complement strand
ATGTGCAGAGGAGAGATGCTGGGTATATTGGGAGAAGGATGCTGAGGATGGAGCTGCCAGGCAAGAGGAAGGCCAAAAAGGAGAAGTTTTATGTATGTGGTGAGAGAGGACATGCAGGTGGTTGGTGTGACAGAGCGGGATGCAGAGGACAGGAGGAGATGGAGATGGTTGATCTGCTGTGGTGACCCCTGACGGGAGCAGCTGAAAGAAAATGATGACGATGACGTTGTGTAAATGTTTTAGTAAAGACAGCTTTCACTTTGGGCTGTATTCTCCCATCAGGCGCTTAAGTCTGTTTAGCACGCGCCTCTGAGTTAAGCACATTCTCCCATCTGCGTAAATACCCCACCCACAGTGCGTAACTTCAGAATGAAGGTGGTCTTGCAAAAGATGCAGTGGGAACTCAAAAACTGACATAAATTAATCAATAATATTAATTGGAATTTATGCATTAACATGATTTTTCCTCATGCTTCTTTGCAGAGACAGTGTTGGTGTTCTATAATTTATCACCAAACTGAATTCCACATAACTATTCCTAATGACGGTGTTCTCTTGAGATACACTTCGGTCTGTCACTCTATTTATTTGTTACCCGCCCACATTTCTGGGCCATTTATGTGAATGCATACAAATTCAGATTAAGAAAATCTAGTTCAATTAAATGAGCTGATAACTACCATTGTAATACCAGTTAACCTGGATAGGCAATGTTTGGTTTGGTCAAACAAGCTAGCTCAGACAAACCCTGAGTTTGTTTAACTTGCTACATGATACAGGCCCCTGTTCGCCTCATATAAAGTACCCCCAAACTTTAGATGTTTGCTGGGTCCTAAATTCCACCTCTACATAACGGAAAAAAAATAACTTGTGAACACAGAGCTTTTACTGAAGAAAAACATTAATAATTAATTTGCCTGATAATATGTTTCTGAACAAAAAAGCATGCTTGTGATAAATAATAAAACTCAGCCATCACAAGGAATATATCAGTGACTGACTTGCCTTTAATACAAAGCTGTTACTAAGGGATGAACATGCATTGAAAAAAATGCTAGGTGTATGGTTTTTATTTAGATATATCTCATATTTATATGGTAATGTTGCCCAAATAAGGAGGAGAATTCATTTTGTTTTAGCCTTATTTAAAATTGATAATTTTAAATGATTGTTATCCATCCATCAAGTGGCTATGACATGCCAATGTTATTATTATTAGTAGTAGTAGCAGTATAATAATAATAACTGTTGTTATAATAATAATAATAATAATAATAATAATAATAATAATGTGTAGCTCTGCAGGTTAGGTGCCTGTGATTGAAACAGCACAGGTTCAAGTCCTATAGTTGGCAAGTCTTAATATCGCTGTTGGGGACTTGAGCAAGACCCTTAACCTGAATTGCTCCAGGGGTGCTGGACAGTGGCTGGCTGTGCACTGATGCTTGACTCTCAACTTGGAGCCCAAGATGGGAAATCATGGAAATTGTGAATTTCCCTATGGGGATTAATAAATTGCTTATTAATATTTGATTGATTGATTAATATTGATGATTTTAATAATAAAAGAAAAAAAGGAAACATCAGAAAGTCAAATATCAGAAATTTTAAAAACTGTAATATTCTTTATAACTAAATATTTCGAATTCAATATTATAATATCTGTTCACAGCAAATCCATTTTAAAATACGGATTTTTATCTTAAATTATAAAATCTAAACATTACAGTTGCTGGATATTGTAATGCCATCGTGACACATTGTTAACGGAACTGTCTCAATGCGGTTGTGAAAGTAATAATTAGTATTATAATATTGGTATTAACAGTAGTAATAATATGACGTTTTATACTACGTTACCCAGAATTCACACTGGCTACCGGAACAATCCCATAAGTCTCATCATCTTCCTTAGTGGGGCGCATTTGTAAGGTGGCTGTAGTTTCTGAGGTATTTGCAGTCGTCATGTTTGGTCAAGCAGTTCGACGATTCACTACTTCGGCGATTCGCCGTTCTCATTACGAAGAAGGACCAGGAAAGGTAGGCAATGTGAAAATTTGTATTTAATGATGGAACCAGAGCAATTTGGTGACGATTCACTGTGCCCTTGTGAGGCCTACTTCCTAATCTAAAGCCTGTGTTTGGAGGTCAATGCGTTGAAACTACATGATAGTTGGATTGCCGAATGCTAAATAAATTCTCTTCATACTCATGAATATAAAAACAGCTGCAAGTCCTCTTCTGTGTTTGGTTTAGTTTGCAGCGTTTGTATAGGCAATAAGTTGAGTTTTGTGAATATGTTGACGACCTATAGCACAGGTTCCTCATATACTGTTTAACGAGTGAGAGATAAGGATCCTAAATGTATATTCTTTGGTAAATTTGAATAACTTACAATTTCAGTGGTTAATCCGTCAAATGTAAAGGAAAAGGATGAGAAAATTTTAGTCTTGATTTTTACCGGTCCGACTTAAGTGTGACCTTGCAGTTTTGCTGTCTGCTTAGTTTGCACCAAACGTACCATCAAACGTCTTCTGTGTATTTTATGTATGGTTCATCTTACATGTTTAGCTGTATGTATGTGTAGTTAGTACTTATGAAACATTGTTAGAGCATGTGAATGACCGAATACCTGACGACGTATTTTTTGAGGTTTTCTATTCAGTCTCGCCTTTGCTACATATCACTGATAATGAATTTAGTTTTTTTTTTTTTTTTTTTTTTGGATAGTCATTACAGTATTTAAGCCTGTATATATATATATATATATTTTAAAACATCAATAGTTTGGCCATGGTGGAATCCGTTCTGGTTAAGGAGTTCGGTTTTGCTTTTTGTGATCACTCAATGCTGAGGATTAAGATTGTGATAGGGGAGAAGTTCCTTTTGTACCAATGGGGAACTGGGCCTGAAACTGTTTACAGGGCATTTTACGACTTATTTAGTAATAGAAAGGGTAATTTATCAAATACTTTTCATATTTCTTCTGACATGCTGCTTTTTGAGAACTGACATGGCTCATGACACTGCTGTAATATACACTGACAGAATATACAATTTTTTTTTATGCTGTGATGTACACCTCCAAATAAAATTGACTAACACCTGCAAATTTTGTTCTGCAGAACCTCCCATTTTCTGTTGAAAACAAATGGAGGCTCTTGGGCATGATGGTGCTCTTCTTCGGCAGTGGTTTCGCATTTCCTTTCATTGTTGTCCGACATCAGCTGTTGAAGAAATGAAGTATGCTTATGCAGTACTTCCCAGGTAAGGCTCTTGTGTTTTTATCCATCTTCCAACCACTTATCCTGGTTATGGTTAAGGGAATATTCTTTTAGTGATGAGGTTTTGGTTTTTAATCTTTTTTTTTTTTTTTGTCCTCTGACTATGCATCCACTGAAATTTGGTGTCGTGACAGTGAAATTTAACCTTATGACCAGTGTTTTGAGATTTGCAAGGATTAGTAGTGTAACCAGTTTAACAAATGCCATTTACGGTATTGCATACCTATTTTGTGAAATTTCCATATTTGTTTGTTAGGTCTGTTTGAACATGATTATTCTGCGGCTGTCTTTTCATCTCGAAGAATGAAGACCCACTTCTCTTTGTAAATAAAATGAAGTTAAAACATTGCATGGTGTTCGTTTCATTTTTAAGATTTTCATTACCCCCCACCCCACTGGAAGGAAACCATTGAGAACTGTATGCATAGAGTTGTCAGTGGCAGTCAAGCTAAGCCACCCTGTTGGCTCAGTTGCTTTAACTAAATATTAGTTATTTGCCTCATCCAGGGTTTTCGCTATTAGTCACTTTTATTTCCAACTGTCTCCAAAAATTTATAGAACTATACTTTTAAGCAGTCTTGCTTGTCCATCTGTATTCTAAATGTTTATCCTGGAGCCTATTCCAGGCAACATAGGGCACAAAGCTGGGGTACACCTTTGACAGGATGCCAGTGTAACACGGGACATCATGCACTCTCTCAATACAGGGAATTTGGATTTGGCAATTAGCTTAACCACATGTCTTTGATAGAGAGCTTGCAAACAACAAATAGAGCAGAGGTGGAAATGTCAAGACCTATAATGTAATAACTTTGAACATGTAATAACATTTGAGTCTAGACAAAAACACCCGTGTAAAAGGGTTCCATTGCTAACTGCAAGACAGCCAATTTCTCTGAAATGGAACAAGCAAGAGGAAACTGACTGGATACCATACATACTAAGGTTTTACATGTATTTTCTAGGGGTGGCAATAATTGTAGCATAAAAGTCTTAATTTTACTTTATCAGGTTTTAATATTGAGTGGAAGATCAAGCAGATAAAGCCATTTCTTTTTCAGTCCATTTCCCTTTTATCATGGCTGCCAATAATTCTGCAGGATATTGTACATTTCAGCATTTATAGATCAAGTTTATAAAAAGATAACAAGCAGTTATTTTTTTTGGCTGTATGGCTATCTTCCTTTGAAAATTCTTTTGGTTTCAATTACAATACCACATTTTGAAAGGGAATCAAAAATGGTCTCTGCTAGACTAATTAATGCTTTTACCTTAGACATCTGAATTTGAGAGTCTTCTAATATTTTTCAAAGCCGAAATGTTTGAAGTATTTTATCACCAGAAGGACTTACTAAATACTCTATGGCTAGACATTTACTGGCCTAGTATTTCCTATGTAGATGCATTCCTTTAAATGGAATTTATGTATAGTTTATCAGAATCATTTGATGCACCAAGTATACTTGCATATGTGAAATTTGACTTAGTGTGATCGTCTCAGGCACATAACACAAAACTAATAAACATTCAATGAAACTAAATGACAATACAAGAACGGAATGATTGGGAGAGGCAGGAAATACAAACAGCACACCTACTAAAAATTGCACAGCTTTAGTGGTTAAACTATTGCACATGGACGTTAGTGCTATGGAATTACCACTAGAGCAAAAAGCTGCTTGCATGGTTTGGCTCCAGAATATTTGTCTGATCTTTTGGTTCCTTACTCCCCCGTTTGCTTCGCTCTCAGGGGGCAGGTTACTTATTAGTTCCAAGAGTGAAAAAAGTTATGTTGAGCTGCAGAGCATTCTCCTACAGAGCTCCGCAGCTGTGGAATGGACTTCACGCAGCAGTGTGGGAATCTGGCTCACTCTCCATCTTTAAGTTTAGGCTTAAAATGCACCTCTTCAGTCTAGCTTACAGAGACCTTGGGTAACTACTCACTCCCCAACTATAGGCCATAGGCTGAGGTGTAGATCAGTGCCATTGACTTTGGAAGAACTGTTCTGTCAGTGCTGTCACTCCTGCTTTGCATGTACTGTGTGTTGTTGGAGTGCTGGCGTTCAAGGATTCCTCATCCCTGTGTCCCCATTGGTCTCTCCCTCATAGTTATGCTGCCATATATAGTCATACCTGGGCCCTTGCTGTTTTATTTCCCATTATTTTTCCACCTTAAATCGCTGCTCTGCTCACACACATTCTCTTTCCCCCATGCCCCCTTTTTTGGGGTGCTTCCCTTGGAAGTTTGGATTCAAGAGATCCTCATATCGTCTGCTGGCCTACCACGCCCTCCTTCCACTTCAGCTGTCCGGTCTGACCAGGTTGCTGGCTTCTGAGCCACCGAACCTGCTCTGGTCACTGGACTGCAACCTCCAATACCCTGTTGTCCTCCTGACTGTTACAGGATTTGTTCTGGGCCCGGGACTATGTAAAGCACTCTGTGACAGTGCTTCTTGTTAAAGGGACTATATAAATTGAATTGAATTGAGTAACAGCATGATATTAAACCTGGCATCTCAAGAACCATTGTCACATCTGCACTGGAATATTGGCACTCAAAAGACTTTCTGAATGTCTGAAAACTCCAAGAATATCATGCAGACTGATAATTAAACTGGATCTTGGGCTCTGTTGTGTCTGGTAAAACATTCTACTTTTCAATGACCAAGCACGATAGTGGTACTGTTGCCTAGAAATTATTGGCTCCCTCACGTATTGCCATCATTGAATGAACTGTAAATTCTGTTTCGTATCATTAAATTGTTAACGCAAATGCATGTCCATTCATTGCTCATCTTTACATTTGATGCAATGTTTAACTGAGAGCTTATTATCTTCTGGTTAATAACTCATGGCCTTCTGAACTTGTGCGGTAGCTGAAGATAACAAGCAACAGCCAAACAAAACTCAGATGAGTGAGTATTGAGTTATCCCAACACAGACCTTTTCAACAAATGAATGGATTAGTCATGGGTGATTTTTTTTTACCCAAAATATCTATCTTTGAAAACATGATATAAATTTGGCATTTGGAACTCAGAGTACCTACTAATTACAACTATTTACTGTACATAGTTTGATGGGCTGTTTGATCACAGAGTGAATGACGTATATATAGAACTTTTTTATAACCCATAATGTCCATCTGCAGAGAAGTATGTTATTTTTGCTATAAAGAATAATAGAATACAATGATGGTGAAAATCAGTATGCAATAGTCATTCAGTAGTTTTGTGTAATAAACACATTTGTTTGTTTTGCATCACTAGCACACATTAATAATGGTCTGTCTCAAAAAAGGACTAATGAAATTATTTTAAAATATTCTCAGTACACAGCAGTGATATAATGCAAATCACTTTCATTTACACACACGGTTTCATAATACAAATGATAAATTAATATTATTCTGTTCATAATTTACTTCATTTGTCTTTTTGAGTGATGCTAATAGTGTGAGACATATATGAACTCTGTGAAAACTCAGAGAACGAGTTTCATAAAAAAAAAATAAATTCCTGTTGCAGCTATAATATTAAGAAATTAAACTCAATGATGCTGAAAAAATATGCAGCAATCGCTATATACAGAAGGAGCCTAATGAGTGGGTGAGAACAGATTCTTCCATGTTAATATCTTTCTAAATGGTCTCTTCAGGTTCATCCACACATTTGGATCAACATCCATCTAACCAACCATCTTTGAGATGCTCATCCTTGTCACAGTTGTGGGCATTGGATTGACATGATTTCTCCAATTTCAATTAGAAAATCCACCACAACAAGTTATGTTGTATGATGTCAACCATTTAAGAATAACTATCATATAAAATTATAATTATTCCAACAAATTATAACAACAATAATAATATTTTTTGTTAGTTTTTAAAGGTAGATCTAAAACCTGTTTACTGACTAAAGACAACAGGTACACGACAGTAGCTGTCATTTGACAACAACACGTAGATTATATTTTATCAGTAACACATTTAACTGACTATATAAGAAATGGTGGCTCAGTAAGTAGCATTGTTACCTCTCAGTTATAGGGTTGGGGGTTTGAATTCCACCTGTACTCTGCGTATGGGGTGCATGTGCCCTGTAATAGATCAGCCTCGTCTAAAGTGTACCCCAGCCTTGTATCCTATACAGCCTTGGATTGACTTTAGTCAGCCTCCCGTAACCCTGACCAACAAATGTATAGATGGTATTAAAGGGCCTGAAGTTCTGACTCAATATTTATTTCTTCATCTGGAACAACTGAAAGCTTTTACAGTTGTGCTCATGTATAAAGCTGGACATTTTTCAGATGTTTACCGAGACTAATTACCTATGTAAAAGGATACAAGATGTTTTTCTGTGACAAACATACTTTTCTTCACAAATCCAGCTCTAGTTTACAATTACACATTCCTTAACAGGTACACTATGTTAGATTATAATAATTGAACATCTGTTATGCTAACACTAGATATATATTGTAGTTTTGCCCCATAAAGAATTAAAATTTGAATGCTGGGTATAATATTATTTCCACAGTAAATTTAAGATCGTGTCCACAATCCTTTGAGGTGATGGTAAGATGTATGGATATATAATTTTAATTTAATACAGGAATTTGGCAGTTTTGCTATTCTGCCATTTTTTTGGCTTTATATGTAAGTACTTTTAATGAACGAAAAGATTACAAACCATACATGGATACTGTATATAATTATATCGCCATCTTTTTATTGCCTTTAAAATTATATCAGTACCAATCGCGATTAATTGCATTCATCACTTGCTTTTGATCTTTCTATTTTTTTTGGTAAAGTACCTCAACTATGTGCTGCATAATGATCATTATGCACCACTGTAAACATATCATGGCTGATATCCAAATGAAGAGATATGGGCTTATATGATGATTAAAGGTCAACTGCTTTCTGATAAGCCAGATCATTGGCCATTGTGATATGACTACTGACAAATCCCTTATCAAACCCCTAAGACAGACATTAGACTTCCTTTGCTTGAGCAGTATTGTTTTTTTTAACTAGTTCCGTTTGTCCAATTTTGTTACATTTTGTCACTGGACAGACAAATTGGGTGTAGCATTCCCAAGTCTTTTTTGGTCAGTCATCTGTTCATAACAAGTAACTATCACTTTGTTCTCAGGGTAATGGTGACACCTACTGGATAGATTGCTGAGTTATAACAAATTACATCTTTTTTTACAATGGCTAACAAGCAAGTACAAGTACATTTTCAAAATTCAACAGTGGTCTATGTGGACTAAAAGGATCATTTTCATTTCTTTAACACAAAATACATTCACTGATCTATGTGCTGTTCTCCAAAACTGTTAAAAATGCATTCATAAGTGGTTACTACAATTTGGTACATTTCTACAATGACCATAATGAAGCATATTTCAAATCAAAACAAAATATGATTACAAGAAATAAAATAATATACTAAACATAGCTCATTTCCATTTCCATTTTGTTTTCAATGTCATTATCTATTCCAAAGGGGGCATGTTTGGAATGATATCCATTATAAACATGGAACAAGCAAGAGGAGCTCAAAGAGGAGGAAGAGTGGTAGGAGAAAGGGGATATTTCAAAGATTCAAAAACTTTATTGTCATTTGTACAGTTACGAGTACAAGTGCAGTGAAATATTTTCTTGTGTACGTCCCTGCACACTTAAAGAGCATACACCGATAAGCCAAAACATGATGACCATCCCTTAGGAGAACAGTTGCCTCTTTCAAGCAGCCAGATGGCACAATTATAAAGGTACAAATGAAAAAAAGGATATAAAAAAACAAGCACATACTAACCAGAAGCAGCTGGTTCCAGCAGGATAATTCCACTTGCCATGTCCCTATGAGTATGCATGAATGGTTTGAGGTGCATAACAGAGACTTCACTTTACTATCCATTTTCACCAGCTGTCAATCCTGTTCAACATCTGTTGGATTACCTTGACTGACAGGTTCTGCTTTTTTAACCACTGAGGACAATTGATGCTCTCTATTGATATTTGTGGTGTTCGCATGATATAGCATCCCTGTCGAAATGTGCCTCATTGAATCAAAGTCTCACCACATAACTGCAGCATTGGTGGAATGAGGAGAATTATATAACATTTTCCCGGGAAATCAGTTGCTGCTAAATGAATATATCATTAATATATTCATCAGAATAAAGTACTTAGAGGGTTGTGATAATTATACTTTATCACAATTCTTTTATTTATGAATTTTCCATAGCCAGTTGTTCAGCACAGAGCTGTGGAGTGTATCACATCGCAGGGCACATATTCATACAACTATGGACAATTTAGAGACATCAGCTGATCTATGGACTCCAGGAGGAAACTGGAGTATCTGGAGGACACCCATATGGTCATGCAAACTCTACACATGCAAGGCTGGTGGTATACTGAACCCACAGCCATGGAGGTGTGAGGCTAGAGTTTTATCCACATGTACATGCACATTGATTTTATTTCTCTCTACATCAATCAATTATTAAGTGAGAAGAGAATTATGACTAACCTTTGTGTGATATCTCTAAAAGGAAAATTTTAGTTTTGCTGCAATTCTCTGGTTTGCCTAAAGAGGGCATTACAAACTTACAAACGGCTGCTACATGAAATGGCTTCTGCGAATATTCAAATTTTCCACAGTTAATTTTTACAAAACATGTACATGTGTTGTAATGTAATTCATTCCTAAAAAACAAAGGCAAAAAGCCATAAACTTATGTCTTAAGCATTCTTGAACATCTATGAATCAGATGTTTTGAAGTTTCTAATTCAGAGATTTAATCCTGAACCGGGCCAAATGTGTTACATAACTAAGGCTTTTTGCAATGCACGTGCTCTCCTCTCCTCTGATTGTTGTTGGTTTTCTCTCTTCCATAAATACAACTACACAGACATACCTTTTTAGTCATGAACCCTCCCTGATTACTATGAATATTTTAGTTAATACACAACCTTCACAACTGTTATAAGATGCACTGGTTGACTTCTGTGTATTATATCTGTAAATGGCGTAGGGTTTGTATTCCAGTTCAGCTGGTCCTTTTATGATTTTGATGAAAATTAAGCCCTGGAACAGAGTATGATTTCTGACCCAGTGGGAGTAAAAGTTAAAGCAAAACAATGTTTTTCAGTGATTTATTACATTGCCATGGTAATCAATTAGCAAGCGTCTGCATACAGGTGCTACAGCTAACAAAACCCATCTGACTTGGAGTGGATAGCTGAGTGGAACTTCCAGGACTTTAAGGTGTGGTCCCTCAACCAAGGGCCTTGTGACGTACAAGTGGGATTGAGAGAGTGCACTGGATGTACTGGGGGAGGGCAAAGGCAGAAGACAACCTGAATTAGTCAGTTCAGCTGTTTTGTTTTCCACAATTACCACTGCGTTTTCCCCTGCATTAGTTAAACCTGAATCTCCCTCAGCCCTCATTTGGAGCCTTTCGAGGAAATACCTGGTTGGGTTTTTGTGCAAATATCCCAAATGGTGATGTGGCAATGGCTGTCTTTTGCTTATTGAATTTTTTTCCTCACTCGTTTTATTAAACCTGTCCCCAGTCCTATCTGTAAATAAAGCCATTTTTCATTCTGGCTATCCCATCATCCTGCCTAGAGCACAGACCTCCACTCCCCAATGTTCTTGAAGAAGTTAGTGCTTACTACAGTGGACTGCTATTTAAATCCCATTATCTAATTTATTGGTCATTTTCAAATTACAAGTTGCATGGAATCCGCTGTAGGGGACGTTGCCCCAAAAGGAGC
Source organism: Gymnarchus niloticus (assembly GCA_009936485.2). Classification (NCBI taxonomy): domain Eukaryota; kingdom Metazoa; phylum Chordata; class Actinopteri; order Osteoglossiformes; family Gymnarchidae; genus Gymnarchus; species Gymnarchus niloticus. Next base: position 8,029 of record JAACJT020000534.1, on the reverse strand, counting down.
AAAGGTTTTGATTGTGATTCAATGTTGTACTTGTACTGTCAGACCTAGCAATTTCATCTATGTTACTTGAAATACTCAATCGCATGAAGTATAATACACACATCTTGACAAACTGCTGAACACTGGCTCAGAGGCACCTGGAATTCCAATCAATCCATTTAAAAATTTGCACACTCCTGTTGAGTGCAAGATGGTGTCAGAATAGCCTAATATCAACTCCATAAAGACTGCTTGTTTTATGCTGATTGGTGAAATGTAATCAAAGAATCGGGCTGGTTTGCTTGATTAGGGAGTTGAGGATTATGCACCCTAGGGTGAACAGGTCATGTGGAAATTAAAAAAAGTTACATGCAAAAAAAAAAAAAAAATTAATGATAACACGTTACATCACATTGATGTAGTGGTTACTTTTAGCCAAAGCAACATACAGTATATGAAATACTTCTTTTTTTTGGGTCAAGGTCCCTGCTTACACTTTGCCAGCCATAGGATTTAAACCAGTGACCAGACACCAAACCCAGAGAGCCACATGCCACCCAGCAAGTCTGAATTTCCCAGTTTTTGGAAGTTTGTTCTCAGTTATGGTGTCGTATCCCTCAATGTGTTCTTCATTTTATGGTCTCTCATAACTTGTATATATGTAAAAACCAGGACAAGAACCCCTGTTTTTAAATACAAACAACAGAATATAGTAATTTTAAGTAGTTAAATATGTCAGTAGTGTTCAGAAAAATATAAACAATATGCTGATTAGTTTTTCATTTTGTCTTGTACTTCTATTATTCTGATTAAGGGGGGCATGATGGCTCAGTTGTATCACGCCACCAGGATTTGGGGTTTGAATCCTGCCTCTGCTTTGTGTGAATGGAGTCTGCATGTTCTCCTTGTGCTTTGCAGGTTTCCTCCTGCAGTCCAAAGATATGCAATATAAGCTAATTGGTCTGTATAAATTGCCCATAGTGTGTGTGACTGTGCCTTGTGATGGGTTGGCACCCCATCCAGGGTGTTCCCCATGTTGTGCCTTAGGTTGCCAGAGGTAAGCTCCAGGCACCCTGTTACACTGAATAGGATGAAGTGATTTGGAAAATGGATGGATTATTCTGATTAAGGGGGCATGATGGCTTACCTCTCCAGTGTTGGAGGTTAAAATCCCTCTTCCACTCAGCATGTTTGGAGTTTGGACACATTCTCCCCATGTCTCATGGGTTTCCTCAGGCAGTCCAAAGGCATGGAGTTAAGCTAACTGATATCTCTAAATTGCCCATAGATAGTGCACCCTGTGATATGGACTATCATGGAATTCAGTCTGTACCTCCGCCTTATGGCCAATGCTTTCTAGGACAGGATTCTTGACCCCACCCCTCACCCCCCGACCCTGACCAGGGTTAGTGATCAAAAGATGGATGAACTTCTCTATCTATATTTTCTGTGCAAAGTGAACCAGAAGCACATATTGTCGGTGTAAAGTATGCAAGCTCTCTGTAAAGGTAATCCAGCTTCATTTCGATATGCGCTACATGGTCTGGTGAGGATCAATCATCATGAATGTCATTTGCTGTTAGAGAAACACAGCGGGTCCAGTGTTCTTCATTTCTGTATATGACAGGCAGGTATGAATATTCTGATGTGCCATCAGTTACCAGTTGTTAAAGTTTTTTTGTTTTTTTTTCTCTCCTAGAACTAGGAGAGCTAGAAGGGAAAGTGAGAGACTGGACATTACACCTTCCAATCTCTACGTCATATGGATTTGTTTACTGTCCCAGTGGAAAGAAATCTTACCCCATCTTTATCTCAGGGGTGAGGAATATCATTTGAGCTTTTATTCTCTAACTTCAGAGATTGCCCTAAAAACAATAGATAGCCATGAAGTATCAGTGGCCCAACAGAAGGAATGGACAAATAATCTTTATATGAACATAAACATTCAAATTGTTAATTTACTGAGCAGTTTGATTTCTAAGATAAAAAGTGCACTGCACAATAACCAGAGAGCTTCTTTCTGAATGTAAGTTTTCTTTAATATTCTTCAGAAAGAAGTGTCTGGGGATGTATTAAGAATAAATGATTAAAATATCTTAGATAATGACATATGTTCACATGGACCCATGTAAAAGACAGTAATTAGGCCACAGAAATTCTATGGCAGTTCCCTTTCAAAAACATCAAGTCTGTTAGTTATAGGCTGTATAATTCTACTCATCATATTTACAGTGGACTGGATTGGATAAAATTTGTAATGGCAGTGGAATGTATACTGTTTATATGATTGTTTCTTCTGTAATAATAATAATAATAATAATAATAATAATAAATGTTAGTTTTTTATACCATAAACATCCATAATGACAAAAAATTGATCTTGCTATGATTTAAACAGTGCATTTTCAGGGGATTCCATCATGTAGCTATAGACTGTGATAACTCATTTGTAATTAACCTTCGTGAAACATAAGGCATTGGCATCATTTCAAGTCCTCTCAGTGGCACAGATGGGCGGCTGTCAGCTGAATTCAGCTTCAGGGGATCACTTCTTCTTATCTCTACTCCAGAGAGACTGCCTTCCTCCACCTGGTCCAGAGTCAGCTGTCATGACCAGCATAGTTTTCAATGCTCATTTTCCACGCTCTTTTATTTATTTATTTGCAAGCTAAAGCACCGGAATAACAGATAAATGTCTTGTGAAAACGCTGCTAAGGTGAAAAGGGGCTACTAAGCATTCAGAAGAAACTAAGCGAAGCATTTTGCTTGTGGTGTAGGGCATACAGGTATTTAGAAAATGTTATTCCAAGGTTTTAAACATAATGTGAACTCTGCAATGTGCAATGCCGCACTGAATAAACTCAAAATATGAATTGCTTACCAAATACATTAGAGCACAATGTGAAAGTTCAATTTCAATGGAATATGGTCATAGGAAAGAAGGTGCAACTGGTTTGTACCTAGTTGCACCGAACAGTGTGAATGGACTACTCAGAAGGTTGTTAATGTATCCAATAGCATTTTCAACCATCAGAAGAGGCCTGCGAATTACAGGGGTGAGAACAGAGAAGCATCTATGAGTCATCAGTATAATAGTCACCTGTGTATAAGTATGACTAATGGATCTTGTGCAAAAGTAAAAGAGAAAGACCAGAGCACCGAGAGTCCTTGTAGAGATACATTTCATATTTTGAAATATTTATTTGAACATAGATGGTTAACTGTGTATTGTTCTGTTCTTCTGCTTTTTCTGTTTTTCACATTTTTTTCTGCCATAAGACCTACATTTTACATTACATTGTATTCTTATGAAGATTATGCTATTTATAACTGACTCGTCACATGTATCAGATATATTATAGTGAAAAAACTAACCAAATAATATGTTGAATATGTCTGTCTTGAGGAAGGCTAACAGAAAAATATAGTTTGTACTATATTAGGCTAATCTACAAGTATTTGGAAATATGTACAAAAATAGCACTGATATGACACTCAAACATTCATGAGAGATTAGAGTTACAGTTTAGGAAAGGGTACATGTACAGCACATATTGTACTTTTAATAAGGCAAAATGTGAAACCTAAAAACAATAGCCCTGAGTTTGTGTATAGTTCTGTGAATTGCACTATTGCCTCATACAGTGAAGGTTGGGGGTTTGAATCCCACCACCACACTGTGAGTGTGAAGTTTGCATGTTTTTCCTATGTGTAACATGTTTACTCCAGGTACTCAGGTTTTCTCCAAAAGACGGACATGTACCCCATCCGGGTGCCCTATACTGCCTTGGAAAAGTTGCAGCTCCCCCTTGTAACCGAGATCAGTATAAGGAGTTAGAAGATAGATCTGTTGGTATAATATAGAGTTCCAAAGAGTGGAGCAAGCAGGTTTAATGTTTCACAACAAATGGTAGACAATGACTGAAACATAATCTTAGAGTCAGGGTCAAAACACAAGCCCAAAACAATCCAGAGAAAGACAAATCCAAACAGAATACAGGAAACAACTACGAAAACAAATGAACAGTTCCACGTTGCAGACTCCATACCTAACAAAGGTTTTACTTCCAAGAGGTCCTTGTACAAGGCACGTCTAATATTCAGGTTAAGCGGGGAGTGGTCTGGCTAGGCATGGCTGCAGAGGGTGTTGACTGGTATTACAGTTGGAGCATTATGCTGCAATGGTGGTCTGGTGATGGGGGGGGGGGGATTTTCTCATCTAGCAAGCTGTGATTGAAGTTCATGACCCACAGGCTTGGATAAAATCTGTAGGCAGCAGAAAGGGGGAGGGGGGACACTCATGCAGAACAACAGAGGAACAGGATGAAAGAAGACTGCAGCATAGGCATGTGTTGCAGTATCACGCAGTGTCACATTTCAGTTATTGATTTGTTTAGATATTTATATATTTATCTATTCAAATCCAAAAAAATATCCAAAATAGTCAATCAAATAAACTCAAAATAAGGATCAAAACAGACCATTGATCATTCAACTCAATTTTTATCTACGCCTTTGTAAATTTACTATTGTTTACAGGACATCTTCCTTTGGACAAAATGCAAGTTGACAGGAACCATAGGAACTTCATGAATAAAATACTGGGCATTAAAAGCAAGAGGACAGGCTTTAGCACACATTGCACGGTGGCTGGGGATGCCTCAAGGGCTTGAGGGTGGTGGAGAGGCTTGTCTAGGGAGAACTGCTGAAGAGGGAGTAAATTACTTTATTGATATATATCATGCTCATATGAGGAATTTTCTAGCCTGTATGTTCTTACTGGCTCTGGGATAATATATTATAATGTGTCATTGTTGTCAGCAATTCCAAAACAAATGGCTACTTTCTGACAAGTCCAGACCAGGGAGCAATTAAAATAGTCAACCTGTATAATTATAACATCCTTTCCAGCTCTGACATCCGTATTTCCAACCTAAAGTACCCAGGATTTAACTTCCTGAATTGGCAGCAAGCTAAGATGGCAAATGTCTGCAAAAGTTTGTATTAAAAAAAATGAAAGAATGAACTTTCTATCTTGTGTTATGTATAAAGTTCATCTCTGACTTTAATACATGTATGTATTTATATATGACTAATTGGCTTGATAATGGTAAGGGGGTTTTGAGGTATAAGTGCTATATTCTTTACTTCATAAATACCAAATTTATGAAGTAAAGAATAGAGTACAGCAGTAGAATCACAAAAACCAAAACACAAAAGAGTTTACATATATATTTTGACAATATAATTTATTAGATGTAAGCATACTTGCTGTTACAGTTTCACTTAGAATACTTTCTGCACCAAATATAATTTTCTACTCTTAAGAAAGCTGCTTTTAATCAACCAGTCATTATTATTTGTTATATCCCGTTTCTGGAAAGTGTTAATGACGACTTTGATGACATTTCATACTGACTGAAAATTACAACCACAGTGACTCAAGACAGAAAAATGCAATGACTGAAAATGCTAGGGTGATGCTATCAGATAATATCATCATTTTCTGGGAACTGAGCTGATGAGTGCATTTTCACAATGTGTCCAAGCTCTTCCTTAAATATCTTAATACAAGAAAAGCAAGAATATAACAATGGCAGTAATCTGAAAACTTAAAATCAAAGTCAGTCTAATTTTGAGGATTTTAAAAAAGCACTTTCTTCAGCAATAAATAAACATAAATTATATAAATCTTTATAGATACAGATGATACGGTTTTGTGTCTTCTATTCAATATTATATTACATTTCTATCCATCTATCTCTTAACTGCTTATCCTAATAAGGGCCACATGGGGGCTAGGCTGGGGTATTCCCTGGATGGGATACCATACAAAATATTGACAGCAAATAAGTAAAATTTTCATACCAGTTGTTGAGGAGCAACATAAAGAATAGATTATTTTTAAATGCCTGTTAATGCTTAGGGAGTGCAATATAAATTATTTCTATTAAATACATGATACAGTGAATGATTTTCAGGTATTTCTGTATAATTTCTGTCTGAGAACAGCCTTGCATTTTGTGACTGATTCTGGATTTTTTTATTATTATTTTCCATTTTTCAGTTGTGTATCCTTAAATACAATGATTCTACAATGCTTTTATTATCCCCAAGATGATGAAATTGTGTAATTTTTAAATGATAAACACAAAAATATTTGACTTTATGCATAAAACTGCATTTAGGGAAGCCATTTAAGATTACTATAATTTACAGTAAATTGTAAAATAACAACTCAATTTGCATTAATACTGAAATTTGCAAATTTCCATAATCCTTTAGTCTAGTTTGCTATGACTCTACTGATTTGGTACTTTGGTTGAAACAAGAAGAAGAAGAATTGCTTTTCTTTTTTTACCAAAAGGTAAACTACCGGTTTTCCTTTGAGTAATCATTCCTGTAACCTTTTTGTGTAATCATTTCTAGCTGGCTGCAACACATAGACACAGAAACACCCAGGATGACATATTGAATAGCACAATTCTACACACCTCCATGGCTGGGCGTTTGAATCCCACCTCCACTCTGTGCATGTGGATTTTGCATGTCTTGCAGATTCATTCCTGCAGTCCAAAGACATGCAGTTAGACTACTTGACATCTCTGAATTGCACGTGTGTGTGTGTGTGTGTCCTGTGATGGACTGGCTTCCCATATAGGGTGTACCTCAGCATTGTACCCTGTGCTGCCAGGAATAGGCCACAGTTCCCAGTGAAAATTGATAAGGATTAGTTAGAAAATGGATGAGTGGTGATACAAAAGATTATCTGTTTTAAACATAAGACTTACATGTGGTCTATTTTAGAGTTTTATGCAGCTAATGGAATTCGCAGTATTACTAACTTGGCAGTTCGGAGCGGTTTCTTCCACTGTATTGAAACCACACAAAAAGAAAATGTCCTTTGCAGTTTCTGCCCTTGTAAAATGCAGATTTACTCCAATAAGTTGAACCTTGGCCCATTGGCTTTTGGGCTTTGCGAATCTGATCCCTGCATTTTTGCATGCTGGATGAGGGAATCATCTGTACTATTCTGCTGTTGTCCATGCATGCTATCTAGTGGCAGCTGCAAGCTAGCTATGAAAAGCCAAGCAGCAACCTTCTGCTCAGAAGCACTCTGTCCCATGCTGGGATTCTCTTAAGAGAGTCTGTCTCGCTCAGCAGCACAGCTTGAATTCAAAGGCCACAAGGGATGCAAGACATCCCAACAACTGTGAATGACCATCAAAAAGGCAGTGAGAGAGATTATGTTGCCCTTCATTTTTCTTTTGCCGAGTTATACTGCACACTATATTTACAAGAACACAGGCTGTCAATGTAAATATGTCAGTGGTACTATCACATCACTGTACTACCCTATTTGTCACATGATACTATATATACTACAGTTTTTTACATTCATTAGCTCATACTAAAAACTGTACACTGCCTGCCTAATATATTATACAACCATTGATTTTTGAAACCCCTATGGAGCTGGTGGCAGAAATTGAACTGACCAACTTGGAGACGTTAAGCTACAGTACTAACCACCAGCGGTGGGAACAAGTCACACCTATATAAATCATGTCTCAATTCTCGACCTTCAAGATCCACAACAAAATAAAGCTATAAACTGCAAAAGGATAAATTAAGCTCATGCTGCTTACAATATATAACAATAAAAATAACTGAGTAATTTGTAACTTTTGTCTAGGATCAGTAATAACTTGTAGATATTCGTCTAAACAGCAAATGTACAATTTACAATTTTTTGCATTCCTATTACTCCAGTATGAAAACATATGTAACGATTCTAAGCTTATAAAAGAATGCCCTGTTCTGCAGTGCAGGAATCCGTTGTTACTTATCTCTACTGCTTATTCCAGCATTAACATTTTACAAAATTATCCTCCTATGTTTATGTGATATGTGCAAAAATTTAAGGCAAACTACTGAGTTATAAAATGGTACTTTCTTATCCCCCTTCAATGGATCACTGCCTTGTCGTGGTGAAGGGGCTTGCATAGTTCAGTGAAACTATGAGCTAAGCCGTGTAGGGCCACCCAAG
>JAACJT020000533.1:0-19116 GCA_009936485.2 Gymnarchus niloticus | reverse complement strand
AAAATAATCAGGGTAGGTACTTTAACCACAGAGTACTGTCATCGAAAATAATCAGGGTAGGTACTTTAACCATAGAGAACTGTCACCGAAAATAATCAGGGTAGGTACTTTAACCATAGAGTACTGTCATCTAAAATAATCAGGGTAGGTACTTTTCAGTTGTATTTATGTTTAAATATTTTCTAAGATATTGATTTTTATTTTTAAGTAATTTTCATAAATAATTGCTTATTTTGTGGAATTCCAAGATGTTGAGCAATATAATTTTTACAGCTACCAGTTTATGACGCTCCCTTTTAATAATCCATATTCTACCAAAATTTTTTTTTTTATTTAAAGTTCATATAAAGGTACGAAGTTCTTTTTTCTTTTCAAGTGTTTTCAAGGTTGAGCAGTTCTGATTCTTCTGTGTATGTTTTTTTTTAATAAGAAAAATAATTGGCTAAATAATTAGCCTCAGAAGTCTGTAAGTATCAGCGTCCGCCACTAAAAATCCTGTATTGGTTGCCCTCTTGTCTGTGGGACTGCGAGTCAGAAGCCCATCAGGTCAGTGCCAGAGGCCCCTTTTCCCTGCAGTAGAGGACAGTTAGAAGAGAAGATTCTGGAAGAAAAGGAGGCTCCATTCAGTTTTATTGCAGCAGGAATAAAGTTCACAGCATATTCCTCGGTATGAGATAATGACCGCAATCAGCCGAATTAGGGGCCACAAACAGCCGATTATATGCTGCAGTGATTTGGAGAGTCATTTAAACCGGGGCCGCAAAGGGCCTCAGCTGACAGACGGCCATGCTGTGTACGACATCTGTAAAAGAAATAAGGATAATTACATGACACCTGCTGCATCGTTTCTAATCACACAAAGCCATTATGACATCTTTGAAAGTTTGATTAAAGTGTAAATTTCCTGGCACTCTTGCAAATTAAAATTGCTAGTAGTGTGTGTTGTATCATTTTACACTCTTTTTCCATTGGGTCTAACCAAGCAGGGGTCACGGTATTTATAAACGACAACAATACCTTCCCAAGCACTGCTGACAGCTCAGAGAATGTGTTGCAAATTCAGGGCACAACCTGGCGAACCGCTGAGAAACGCCTTCGTTTCTGTTTTTTATACCTCAAGTTTCCATCCGTGATCAAACGCGGCGATGCCCTGCTTGCGTGGAGAGCAGCACGCCGTCACGTGACCTGGGGAGGGACGTGCGACAGGTGACCCAGTAAACCCGCCAACAGAGACGGCAAAACCACATGCTACATGAACACGAACAAAGAGCGGCTGAAGTTACCTGCAGTCGGGCCCTGCCTCCGAGAGTGCTGCGCCCATCAAACGCACATGACAACGTCGCCTTCTTATCAGAGAAAAGCGACCCCCGAGACGGAGCCCTCGACATGAGATGGAAGTACAGACTGCTGGAGGCACTCACTGTCCTTCAGGCTGTCAGCCTCTGCCAAGGTAAGGCACCCTGGATGAGCCCCTGTGTCCCTCAGGTCCAGAGATGTGGTTGGACAGGTCGTCCTCTGGATGTAATCAGTGTGGCATCTTTTAAACTTGCCTAACGCATGGGAGTACAGGCGATTGTAGCTGAAGAAGGTAGGAAGATTTGTATCTTCTTGTCTCTGCTGCTGATTTAGAGCAAATCTTTAACCCATGACTGGGACTATTGGTTGTGTTGACACCCACACATTATCAAGTGTTGACTGTAAGTGGATAATGATGTTAGCACAAAGCTCCAGATTTTGGCCATTTTGTGTTATTTTAAGGCTGCGAATATGACATCGGAGCATCTATTTAGCGAAACGTTAATATTAACAAAGTGGAGAGCCAGAGACAACGAGCAGGCCGGCTGCGTGATTGAAACAATGTTGTTTGTGAGCATCTGTATCCTGCACATGGAAACGAATTTTTATCATCTGTCGCTTGAACATGAAATCGCACGGATCTGGCCTGAAGTGTAGGGGTCACAGACAAGCACCTGTGCCTGTAAATGTACTTTCAAAAGACGCAATGCAGCATCAAAAAGGAAGAGTCACATTTATCTGATAAGATTAGTCCAGTGGCTCAATCCCAAACTTGGACTGAGACGGACTGGATTCAAACCTATTTAAGAACCAACGTGGCCTTCGTTAAATATTCACACTTTATTAAATTTAAAAGAAGATTTGAAATTTGAGAGAGAAAAATATTTAAGGTATGCAATGAAAAAGAATTTCGTAGTTTAAAATGTTAATACCTCTCAAGTCTAAAACAGGCTTAATAACACAACTTAGAACAATTGAAACACAATAATCAATGAGAGGCATTAGATCTATTTTTCTGTTCAAGAATCTGTAGCATTACTGTATTTTTAAATAATATTTTTATAAACTGAGACGTTCTTTCCGTTCAACGGACAGGAAGGGAAAATGAACACACATTTTTTAAGTGTAGAACTGAATTGTTCAATAATTTTTAAAGTAATTGTTGTTTAAAACTCTTCTGTCTTTCATTTTTTATTTAGTTATTCTTATCTACGTATTTGCAAAAAAATGTTTTCTACATGCTTCAGCAGCACAGAATAAATCTTCAGTGAAGTAATTACCTTGGGAGGTGCTCGAATTTCACAGCAGGTTTACAAAAAAGTTTTTTTTTTTTAAAAAGAAAGTTAATAAAAAAGAGTTCCTCCAACAAGCATTCTTTTTACTGAACTAGTGGATTAACCTGCAGCCACAGGCCGAGTGGAGGAAACATGCTCAGTGGCAGAATGGTGAACATCGAAGTGGACCGCCGTCTTCACAGAGGCCCACGGCAGACGTAGGACCTCCTGGTGATAATTAGTGGTGATCGGGTCCTCAGGGCCACCGGTGAACATGTAACTGATGGCACAGTTTGTGGGTGGACGTAGAATCTGACCGCTGCCATGTGTGTAGATGCATTTGCGTGTGTGGTGCCTGCTCTGCTCTCCTCCTCGCTGGCCGGTGTCAAGGCATCCATTTCATGCCACAAAGCACTGAAGTGTACAAAATCAAGTGAAATCTGCCGAGATTGTGTCAGTGAGCATGGCGATTTTTTTTATGGGGAAATTAATGCTGGATCTGCCAGGACCCAAATGAAAAGTTTTCTGGGCTCAAAACATAGGAATGCATATTTTTTTATGTGAATATATTAGTAAGTCTCTGAGTAAAATTAAAAAAAACTGAGCCCATGCATAAATATATAAAAACATCTCAATTTTTACAGTAAAATGTGTAATATTTCATCGTAATTTTGCAGTTACACACCAGAGGATTTTAAGAGATAAATATATATATATATATATATATATATATATATATCACTTTAAAGCTGAATTGATTAAACCGTAAATTTAGAATTATAGAACATGTCTAATGTTGACAAAAATCTAAGAAGGTGATCTATGCATAAAACTGGTAGTCTGATGTTTCTCGGCTTAAAAATAGTAACAACGTGAAATTGGCAGCCCAGCACAGTGTTACCAGCTTCAGACCACCGGCCGGGTCAATGCCGGACCGTCCTGATGTCAGAGAATACTGCATCCACGAGGGTTACTAATAACCACTTTTAACATCGCAGCAAAACGATGCTCCATTTAAAGCAAGAGCAGCACAAAAGCCATTCTTGTTTTTGATGGTGTGAATACTTGCTTTTTTCTCTTTACAACAGACCATTGATGGGCGTGACATTTAAAATATATTTTCAAAAATTGCAGTTTTGCCTTCCTTTCTCGAATTATGGCCATATTGAATGGCTGGCCTCGCTGCTGGTGTAAATCTTTTGCCATCATTTACAGCGTTCTTCTCTATCTGAAGGCTCTGTGCACCACGTTTGTCTGCTGCCCGCTCTGCGCGGACACCTAAGAGACCTTTAATAGTCAAGGTCCGCACTCAGGGATGTGAGCAGATTGATAAGGGATCTGTGCGGAGGGGGTCTGCTAAATGGTCAGTGGATGAGCAACGGTGTAGCGAAGATGGGGGCAAAAGTTAATGGCTCTGGCCTTCTGATTACGCCAAACCCGCAATCCTAGGTGCTGGTCTCACAGATCAACTTTGACAAGACATGACATGGATTCCAATGAGCATATGTGTCATAATGAACCGTCATCGAATCACTGTATTGTAGAAGTGACCAGATGGTTCTGTTATCATAACTGGGGGGGATTTGTTCGTTTTAACACCTGTGAGAGATGTGCACTGACAGCAGATGAAAACAGCACATGAAATGTGACCAGCGCTCATAGAGACATCTACACATGAAATGATTTACATTAAAAACTCTCTGTTCCTATAAGACTATACTACACACTGTAGCATCAGAATCATTGGATCCTCAACACATCCTTGAACCTGAACGTTAGTAGCATTAAAATCAGACATTCAGATGTTCCATTTGGCAGCTTTCTACTGCTGAAATGAAATATCCCAATGGGAGGTGAATGTTCCAGCCTGTTTACTCTGCTCGTGATTAAAGGCGTGCGGGCGAAACTCGGAAGAGAGGAGTCGAATGTTCTGGGGTCATGCTTACGCCTTAGATGACTATTTTCCACGTTTGAACATGTTCCACGCAAGAGGAGAGGTGTTAACTCATCCGAGACTGTGTCAGTGCTTTTCCATCGCAGCGATGATTGCGTCGTCCTTTGCCTGCTGGTCTGCTTTGTTGGTACTACATGTACTGGCAGCATTTCTTTGTCTTGACGTCCAGATAATCTTCCTTCATCATCATCTTCACCGTATGTCTTTATTGGTGTCTCAATGTGAGCATCATTAATGCAATATTATGGCTTAGCGTAGCTGAAATCAATTACGTCTTCGTGTCATAGCCATATTTCAAAGGTGGCTTCCTGCATAAACAGCTAAACAGGCCTTGCAATAGAGCTGAGCTGACATGAGGATTAATTTACGTTTAAACAGAAAGATAAATTATAGATTCTCCTGAGCAAAATCGTGGTGCGTTCTGAGGAAATTTCTGTGTTTTCTGACACCAGCATTTTGTTACCTGATCCTGAAAAGTCATACACAAGGTTTTTGTTATAAAAGCTTATCTCCTAAATATACGCATGAACCGGCATGATAAGAGAAGAAAGGGAAAAAAGCTGTGTTCACTGTGGAATTATTTAACATCCATCAGACTTACTAACTTAAAAAATCTCTAAGATCTCAGTAAGTGAACTCTGGTTTACACCATTTTTACTTCTGACTGTGTTTCTATAATTGATTCAACCCCAGAATCATAGTAGTGGAATAAAGTTTTTTTTTTTTTTAAATATTACGTAATTTCTATAACAAATTCCACCAAAGGCTCTCAGTAGTGGAACTCTGTTTAACAGACCTATTATGCTAATTCCATGACAGATTCCACGTCAGAACGTCAGTTTACACTGCTTTACTCCATTTTTACCTATAACAGTTTTTTTATATAACTGATCACGATAACACAACAGACTAACACCAGTTTATTTCTCCAGTGATAAACGTTGCCCAGCTCGACTTTTATTCTGCTGCATGTCATTGGCCTTTTCTTACATGACGAAAAGTCTCATTACAGTACGACACGAAAAATTACAGGCAAATCTACAGGGGACCGTTTCAGGTAGACGTTAACTGAGAAGACCGCTGTTAGGACATGAATAGGTGACAAGGTCGTGGCACTCATTAAATGTTCTTCTTTGTTATAAGACCATTAAGATATGCCTACTACTCACGGCCATATGACCCAGGGGTGCTTATATATTACGGTGGTCTTACTATAATCCTAAATTCTAAGAACTGTCATAATCCTGTCATGGTGCAGATTTCCTCGGTGACCTTGCCGGCACCTGGTTTGCACAAATCAGGCCTAACATGCTGGTACTGACACTTAATGCTGCCTGTTTGACTGTTTATCGCAGGATTTCGCAACGCATCCACCGTCGGTTGGAACAAAGAGCAACACAACGTGCCCTCCGATGGCGTGGGAGACACTGGCAGAAATGCGACAAGCTGGGGTGAGTTTGATAAATGTTCCTCAGTGATAACCCCGAATGACACTCTGCCATCGCTTACTGGGCTAGCGTGGCCGTTTGGCCAAACTCAACGTCCATTCATCACAGCCAACACATACCAACACGGAGCACTTAGATGGAAAACGGCGGCATGCCCCATTGTCCGTCGTACTATCATTATCTTCGTGCTGGTGAGTGCTGTCAAACACGGCACCACGGCAACAAGGCTTGACGTGAATCAAATAAACAAGCAGATTAAAGGTATTGTGCCAGTTCTTTTAAAAATCTGTAGCAAACAAAAAAAATGAACGTACCACATAATTATAAATAAATCGGGACATAAGCACCATCCTTTCTCAACACCCAACCCGATCCGAAATACTGATGCCGGAGCAAATGTCATCACTGGACAGCAATAACAGTTAAAGCAGTCAGACCCCAAGCTGCCTTCTGCTTTTTGTAGCTACCTCATGTGTAGATTGAATTCCTGCACTGACGCACCACTCAAGAGTAACATAGTTTGATTACGTGTAAATATGTCTGTAACGCAAGTTATTTTTAATTAATTGCAAAGTGGCTCCTAGGGAACAAACTTTCATAATTACAGTACTTGAATACATATAACAATAATCTTAACTTAGAGTTCCTATCCTGATTCTAGTGAGTACCAACCCTTCCTGGATGATCAGTAACATGTAATTTGCTCTGTAATATTACTTGTCAACGGGGCCTTTAGGGCCTGCAGAGCCAATCCGGATTAAAATAGGAGGTTGGTGTGAACCCAAACGATACTGGAGATAGAGACGGTGTGAATGAGTGTTTCTGCTATCAGTGTGGTCCCACTGTGTTCCTGCACATTCATGATAGGTCTGGTATGGGCCTAATGAAAAAGCGGCACTTTGTAAAGACTGTGACCTCACGCAGGAATACCCATTTCTATTTAATATTTCTCTGACACTGTCAGAATACCAGAAATCATGTTTTATTTAGATGCAGGGTACTTTACATTCAAATAAAAAAAAAAACCAAAAAAACAGAAAAACCAAATTTGACATTGGAAAACGAGTGCTGGAGTTATTAAAAAAAAAATTCTACAGATGACCAGAGAGCACAGATACAGCAGAAGATGTTATGGCATGTCTTGGAATCCAGTGTGACTAACTGTCACTTGTCAAGAGAATAAAGCTGGGTTAAACTGCACAGCAGGCTGGAATATCAGGGCAGGTTTGGTGTGTTCTGGTCATCCGGGAAGACTGTACTCTAAAAAAACCTCAACCCTAACCTCACCTTTCGGCTCCTCAGCAGGCCGTAAATGACAGAAACGGCTGCCTAACTGCCGAATGTGCCCACCGAGTTTCCTTGCGTTTCTCAAAGGACTCTGAACCTATAACCTGTATGGCGCAGAGACCAGACGGCACACCAATGGTGAAACAACGGCCCAAGATAAACCATGAAACATTGTTCAGAATCAGAATCTGTCATTTTGTGAAGTTTTACCACCCCAGATGTCTTCTGCCATAACTGCCACATCTTCCGTCACTGTGAGACTTCGGAGGTTATGCTGTTTAAAGGGGTGTACCATGTAATAGGGCTGTTTTATGATCCAACTTAAAATGAATTTCACAAAAAAGGCATTCGCAATACAATTACACACGCAGTGAGTCGGAATGATACTTCATTCACGAGTGAGCCACAGCTGAAACTGCACACAAATGATCTAGAAGGACCAAAATCACTTACAAAATAAATAAAATCACAACTTTTCTGATGATTTCATTGTGAGAGCAAAATTTCCAGCTTCCAGGGACAAACTGATTTTGTGAATTCTCACGTCACTGTTTTGAGCCTGCCACTGTGTGACCTCCATGCCAGGCAGGATCACGTGGTTTACCGGGGGGGGGGGGGGTTTGCTGTTCTAAAAACTGCTCCATCCCGCAGACGCGGGAGCTTCTGACATTTCCAGAGGAAGTGAGTCACAGGATGCGGTGGTGGTGTAGCCGAACCTGTGCAGAGCGCAAGGGCGCGGTTTGCTCTGTGCACAGAGCAGCACGGCCCACGGCATGTGGGCCGATCTGCAGCCGTCAGGCCGCCCCATGCGCTCAGCAGCCCAGCTGCCACTTGGGAGATTAAGGCTCCCCAGGGATGAGATGTAGCCTAATATGTCAACCTGCCTCCGTATCTACCCACCCGCACCCCGGCCCCACCTCAGAGCCTTACACACCCAGGCTGTCCGACAACTGCTCCGGTACCCTGGAGGCGTTTCACGGTGGGACGTGGACTGCAGCACTGCTTGATCCCAAGTCCGAGAAGGAGGCAGCAAGGAGGGTTTGCGAAGGCCTGGACTGTGGAGAGGTGTATGAACTCACCCAGGGCAGCAGAGCTCCCAACACCTCCTGCCTGACGAACTGTGTCTACGCGGGAGCCCACTTGAACTGCACAAGGGCAGCGGGGGTCGGCTGTGGCAACGTGACCCACATCGCCTGTCGTGAGTCTGCATCTCGAAATTATGTGTGGGTCTCGTCCACTCATTTCTGGAATGGCTCTGAAACCTGATGCTGCCTCATTGGTGAGACCGTGTGTCACTCAGGGCGAGACGACGTTCGATTGGCTGGAGGCTTGGACCGCTGCGCGGGGCGAGTTGAGATGTGGGACGGCGAGACTTGGGGAACCGTGTGTGACGACGGGTGGGACCTTCGGGATGCAAACGTGGTCTGCAGCCAGCTGGGCTGTGGCTCTGCCATCTACGAGACGGGAGAGAGGGGGCCCTTCGGGCCGGGAGGGGGACACATCATCCTGCTTGAAGTCAGCTGTGTTGGCAACGAGACGCACCTGCGGCACTGTCCCTCGGAGAAACACGAGCAGCACTGCGGCCACAAGGAGGACGCGGGGGTCATGTGCTCAGGTGCGTTCACCTCTGCTAAATAACACCGCCATGGAGTACGTGGAATCAATGTTCAATTCATTTTCAACAAAAACATAATTCCTAGTAGAATCATTAACATTTACAGCCACAACCAGTCTCTTCACCAACAGAAGGACAATATGTATTATGAAGCTCCTCTGCCAGGCTGTGCCAACAATCAACATGGCAGTTGATACATGACGATTTGCAAGACTTTACCCATCTTTCTTAATGCAGCATCAAGGCATCCATCTCCCACAGCAGGCAATGCAACATGGACCCCTGACGACCAAACCAGGCCCATGGGTAAATACGGGCATGACCAGACTGCTGTTTCTGTGCTTAACTCCATTGCTTTAGGACCTCAAGCTTTGTGTACTGTATCTAAAGGGTATTTATGTTCCAGTTATGACAAGTGCTGAAGCCATTACCGATTCCCTGCCCAAAATGGCACCAGCAGTTATTGGCTGCATTGTTCTGACCTTCCTTCTCCTGATGGTTCCGGTTGTGAACATCGCACTATGCTGGTACTACAAGAAGAGGCACGGTGAGCGGGACCCGGCAAAGTCACACGACTAGCCCACCGAGCACTTATTGGCTCAATGACGGCTGATCTCCTACTTGTGCTCAGAGCTCTCCTCTTTCTCAGGGCCAATCAGCACTCACCTCAAAAGTCACATGACTTAATGATTATACACACTCTGGTCTTTAGCCAAGACAGTGTGAATCTAATCTAAACAAGGAGGTCGGTTAATTTTCTCCTACGAAAAACAGCCCCCACGTTCCACCCAGGCGAAATGCATAAGGACGCTCTGTGGGCTTCTACCCTGAAACAGATAGCTATTGTTTTCCTGCTGTATTTTGAACCTGTCATCACTGAGTCGAAGCAGAGGGTGGCAGCAGTGCCACCCATGAATTGCAGATTTGCACCACAAAATAGCACCGATACCAAACAGCAAGCTAAAGGGCTTCCTGTGCCACTGATCGGAGCACCCAATGGCTCCCATTCCATTCAGGATGCTCACTGGGGGTTTTTAGTCGTGTGGCAGTGAAGCTCTCAGCAGATGTGCCCGACGTGCTGTTCCCTCACTCAACTCTGCTCCATCATTCTGAGGCTTCACTCACGTTTCGAAAGCATCACCGCAGCAGGACTTAGCCAGCAGCAAACTTGCCTTTGGTGAATGCACCCTGGGTATGCACGTGCGACCCCCTCTGGGAGAGCAGAGTGTATAAAACCTTGAAATTTCCATGGTGTAGACCAAGAAACCATCTGTTAGGGCTTTAAGTAGGCAAATCTGTCACGATCAATAAAATTACCAAATCTTTTTGCACCTTATCACATAGTAATTTGCTCCTTGACAATCAAAGCTAATTTTGTGCTAACGTAGCACTGACATGATGCAAGTACTCAGGGTCAGCCTTTATTAAGGGTGCGGCGAAGAAGAATTAGTATGAAACAGTGTTGCATCGTATATGAAGTGAGAACTTATTTTAATGAGATTTCGGGTACTCAGTAAAGTACACAGCTTAAGCAGTTTGAACAATACAGATTGCATTGTAAAATTGCATCATGCTTACTATGGCTGTTTCATGAGAAACAATGAGCAACTCCTTCCTCCCCAATTCTCCATAGTGTTTGTGGTCCTGAAAAGGAGCTCCAGCTCCCCAACCATAGGGCATGAAGAAAACAGCATAGCAGAAGAGAACAATCCAGCCAATAGCTCCCCTGTTGGCACAGGCAACGGCGGTCAGTCCCCGTGCATGAAATGGTGTATTAACTGACATCTTGGTTCTCTGGCTCCTTCCTTCTCACCGGAGGCAATCTTGCCCATTTTCCCTGCTTATAGGCCTGGCAATCTCTGGGCAGCCGCAGACTAAAGGTAGCGTTGATGACTCCACATCAGACGACTCAGACTACGAACACTATAACTTTGACAAGGGCCCTGCTGGAGCCATGTCATCCTGCAAGGGTGAGGAAAAGCAATAACAGCCCCTGGGAAACACCTTTCTTGAAGTGAAATATGCCAAAAATGAAGAATGTTTAATTTGATAAAGAAACAGAATGAACACCACCATTTGATTTAGGCTCTTTTTGCGATGGAGCTGTGAAAAGAAGGCCAGTGATGCAAAAGGCAGTTTACTGTTGCCATCAGGAAGGGAGTAAGGCTGCTACTCTGCCTCTCCGTGGTGCAAACGGTAGCTTCAAGACCTGCTTGTCAGCCTCAAAACACGCAGACTGCAACCAGGATGATGATGTAAAGGTCAGCTTAAAGTGGAGGTGGATGTTGACACATTAATGCTCATTTCAGCCAGCCTCCCTGGTAACTCAGCCTCTTCCAAACATCAACGGCAAGTATATGAAGACAGCTCCAGCACTTCATCCGGGGAGGGATACATCAACAGCGTGCAGGAAGGCAACGGTAGAGCAAGTGGTGAGGATGCTTCAATTTCAATTCAGTTTCAAAAGAGGAGAGGAACAACAAACCTCTTCAGCAAGGAAAAAAAAAACCTTGTGTGGGGGGGGTCCAAGGTCAACTGGCCATCCAACCCCCTTGAGCATGCTACCAACATGCAATACAGGGAAAGATATAAGACCATTGTACATTCAAGGGGTAAACCGTGGTCAATTCTGTCATCTGCGAGCTGGTTCATCATGGTGATCCTCGTCAGATCTTGTTTGTAGACCACATCAACAATGGCACACACGTTGTGAGCCTCTCTCCCCTTACTGTGCCTTTGTTAAAATGCCAACATGGGCATGGAACCTTCGAGGGCCATGCGTATCTCAGCCGACAGGTGGCGGAACGTTTGAGGAAGAGTATCCATAAAAGTGCAAGATGTACTGCTCACTCTGGATAGATTAGGTAACTGGTATGTAATAAATGTGAAACAGAAAGCCAGACAAACCTCTGGACTCCATCAACACATCTCGTTATGTTACAGTGAACTTGAGCAAGCACGAGACCTCCAGCACGTCATCGGGAGAAGGTTATGAAAACACAGGGCCAAGTGTGGAGGACCTGCTCAAACAAGGTGTGTCCCTGTGTCCCCAAACACTGGAAGCCACAGGGGTGACCACCACTTCATTAAGTGTGCAAATGACTTTTTCTTCCCAGTGCCGTCACACTAATGAGCTGCCAGTGGGTGGTTAAACGCTCGTTTTTCCACAGAATCTCCCGTGGATTCCACTCAGAAAATTTTTGTTCTTCTGCAAGGTCACGACGACTTCTTGGCCACTGAAGACTCGATGTTGCCGCCCATCGTCGACTCCCAGTGCCTTGCAGGGAAAGACGACTCCACCCCAGCAGCTCCACAGAGCCCCCGTAATTTACAGTCTTGGCATGTGGGCCCTTTCAACCCAACAGGTTGGCTGATGTCGCGGCTACTTGAGTGATGGAAATCTCGACTGGAACCGCAGCATTTTTCAGTCCCTTCTGACGTGTTTGTAACACTTGGGCTTTAAACCTGTCAATTAATATGCCAATTACTTTAATTTACCACTAGAGTTTCATGCCTACGTTTATACTGGTTTTCAGAAAGAAGTACGTTTGGTAGGATGGAGCAGGTGCTAAACTGATTTTCATTTCTTAAATTGCTGTTCATTTAAACAAACATTGCAAGCTTAATTTGAATAGACCTCATAGTTTAAATTTATGTCTTTTTAATAGAAATGGTAGTTAGAAACAGCATTTCCCAGTTTTTTTGTTCCACCTTCAAGATGGAAATGTCATTAGATTCTAAGGAACTGAACTCCAGCCTGATATTTGTCATTGTCCCACTTCCAGAAGACTCTAGCTCGTCCTCAGAGGATGACTACCAGAACGTGGGCTGGAACACAGTGCCTCTGAGGCCAATTGTGAGCCGGGACCCCGCAGGCTCCTCCTCCAACAGCGACTATGAAAACGTCGCAGACGACCCGGCGTGAGACGATACTGAGACCGACATTTGCACACGAGCAAGATGAAGTCTGCCTGACGATCTTGCCCAGGATGCTCTTGACATGGCAGTCAACACCAGGGTAAATGAGTACATGAACAGCATCTAGCTGGTGCAAGACCCCAAGTGTTTCCAACATTTCCCGACAAAAGAAAATGTATACGTGACAAAGAGTTTGTGCTTTAAACCATTTATTTGTTGCACATCATTCTTGATGCAGATTATTCCTGTAAAGATTTGTATAGAAAATAAACATTTGGGATATTTAATTCACACAGAGATGAGCACTGACAAAATTACATCACTTTAAAATTTATAATACAGATACTCCTGACAACCTTTTTAATGCTGGTCAGTATCTTCCGATCTTTAAAAAATATATTTATATAATAAATCTTTAAAATATCCATCCATCCATCTTCTAACCATTTATCCTGGTCAGGGTACCCCAGGCAGCACAGGGTACAAGGCTGGGGTACACCCTTGATGGGATCACAGTTATAACAATCTACAGTCATCACAAAATACTATTTCTTCCACATATGACCCATGAATGCAGCAAGAAACTTGTACAGAAATAAAAAAGTGGACTTTGGTCCAGCAGTTAAAGCAGAACCAGCAGCGTAATCCGGGCCTACAGCAGCTGCGGAGACAGAACTGATCGTCCATGAGTAAAGTGTAAGATAACCATACATGACTGTCCATATGAATATGTAAAATGATCATGTCAGTATGTAAAGGTAAATAAACCATGTCGTTAAAAGCCAAAGGAGCCAAAGTCATATGCATGTATGTCCAGACATGTGCAAATTCATGTCTCTAACTAATGCTTTTCTCATGTAGAAGTTTATCCACAGTGCAGGACAGACTCAGCATAAAGCTGCAGATGCTGGAGATGATTATAGAGCTAGTACAACACCAGTGACCGGAGGACTTGATGTAGGATCATGTGACCTTGAGGCCATTATGCATGAGATTGTAAAGGGGGCCTTCTGTGATGCTCCATGATGGCTGTCCAAGGAGCAGTGCCTGGACCTCTTCAGCGTCTCACCTAGAGGAGGACACCCTTAGTGCTGCTCTAAACAAGGGCTTTTCACTTCCGGCCCACAAAACCATGCTGCACAGTAACTAGTGTTCCTTTGGTGGACATGTGGCTCCCAGGTTCAGCATGAGAGGGAGAGGATATGGAGCAGCGTGCTAGTCAGAGCAGAACAGAGGAAGCCATAGAGATAAACATGCACTCCAAACTCAGGAGCCACTCTGGAGGACCAGCAGATTAGGAGGCGTGACCAAGGAAGAGGTCCACAGCCACACACTGCTAGCTTGCTGGCACATTATCAAACACACACATATGTCAAATATACAGACACACACATTCTCACAATTCGAAAGTTATTGGAAGATACAAAAAAAGGCATTAAATGAAGAACCCAAAATGCAGGCATCCAGGATTCAGGTGGTAGGTGAGATGCGTCAGGCCGGGTGTGTCCCACAGACCCACTTCAGCCGGGCTTCGTCCCTCAGGTGTGTGAGATGCCTCGCCGAGTGCCAACTGCACTGGCAGGCGTACGCCCGGGTGCCCTTCTTCCTCTTCAGCTTGACGTGCAGCCTTTCGCGGCTGGGCATGTTGTTCCTGCAGGGCAAAGACCGCCATTCCTAACACGAACCCTCTTCTCCGAACTTCTGGAACACAGCCTTTTTACATGCACAGCGAAATAACACCACCCTGGGGGGAGATGTCTCAATCTCCGAGCACACATTAAGTCAATTGAAAGAAATGTTAAGGTGAGACAGACTGAATTTCACTTCGAGCACCAGGGCCTCTGCTGGGGAAAGCATTGGCTGAGTGAGATTTGAACAAATCAAAAAAATCAATCGCTGCTTTTCTTACCAGCGACCTGTATTTTTTCTAACAGAAGTCCATAATAAAAAAAAAAAGCCAATGGAAGGCAAAGACAATCACTGGATGCAGGATATAGTTATAATATCCAGTAAGTATACTGTAGAAGTGTATGGAGATAGATACAATAAAACAGAAATAACTTATTTAACGGTTTTCTTCAGACTTTGCTTCCCAACAGCTTCACCTGTGGTTCTGTGTATAACCACTCTGGGTCAGCTGTCAGAGACTGAACCTCCCAATCGTTCAAAAAAAAAGTGATTTATTTCCCACAAAAAGAGCCTGCCCTCATTACACCGAGTTGCCTGTAGGCTCGCCACAAACCTGCAGTGCAAAATCACACAAGCAAGCTGATTGCATGCATCGCTTTGTAAATGTACTGGCCCAAGATTCATGCAACAGACAATCGCTCCACCAGACAAATGGAAAATAACGAGACAGTAGGGGTGCGAGAGACAATTGTCAGATGGAAATCTGATACAGAACGATGCTGCATTCATTGCCCTCTGCATTCAAAGCCGGGTGCCATGGTTACAACAATAAAGAAGAAATTTTCAAAGGCACTAAGTATTTATCTTTAGCAGATATTGCAACACTGCATCCGGCCATGCGAAATTTGTACGAACTCCTGTTCGCTTCTTAACTCATTCCACTGTCAGAAAGCTTTCAGGTGCACTGAATAAAAATGTCTAAAATCATTGATATTATTGCACACTCACTAAATGATGACAGGTTCTTCTTAAAAAAGCATTTTTAAACTCAGCTATAATCAAAGTACTGGTATGTAAACATCATTATCACTCAGCTAAGGTCACGTAAAAGTTTACATCACCTCTTCTGCATTTGACTGCAGATGATGAAGATAACACTTTTGAGTGCGTGAAGCGTTTTTGTTATTCTGTGTACTGAGTATTCTCAATATCACATTAAGTGGTGTGCATAACGCCATCAATCTTATATGATCTACACTAATGGCGACAGCCTGCTCCGGCACACTGTGAACCGTGTTTTCTCTCATGATTACATACAGCACACAGACACGGTCCAGAGGTTCGCTTACATAAGAAAGACTCAGATGCCTGATCTAAGCATTTCTGAACACGACGTGACTGCTGGTGTCGCACACTGCAGTTCTAGTGTCTCAGAAAAAGCCACCATCCTGGCATATTCACAGCCTACAGTTTCTAGAATCTGCAGAGAAAGATGTGAGCCATTCTTCTGGAAATTAACCAAATTACAAGCCTCGCTTCTATGTGGAATTTCACAGTTCTTCCCATATTTACATGGGGTTTGTCTGGGTACTCTGGTTACCTCCCACATGCAGAAAGTTGACTCACTTGATGTCAGTAAACGAATTCGTAGTGTGAGACTATGAGTGTTACCACATGGGTTTGTTTGTGTCCCCCGCGAGAGACGGACCCTGCCTGGGGCCCAGTGATGCCTGGGATAGGCTCCAGGAGAACCACGACCTTGTGCTGCCAGTTATAGCACATGGTCAAATCATACCCAAACATATGTATGAATATGCTTGTACACACTATTCTTTTAGAGAGGAGAAAAAAAAAAAAAAAAAAAAAGATATTTTCTAATTAATGTTAAACTTTTAATGCTCAGGTTGCATGAAGCTCACTGGACCCCAGCCTTGCTGTGTTGAGCTATGCGCACACCAATATAGGTCAAGCCCCTTTCAAAAGGCCCCAAAAGAAAGAGAGCGTCAAACTCAACAGTCTGCATGCTTTGCTTATGAAGTCCAGCATCCCTACTGTGAACCAACTAGTTGCAGCCAATCAAAAACTGGTTTTCATTTCTGCTGCCCATAATATTCTGAGAAAATAACTACAAAAAACGGACACCAAACAGAACTGAACTGAACTGAACTTCCTGAACTGAGGCACGGGCCTCCTGATGATACTCCTTCCCATCTTTCCAAAGAGCATGCCAAAAGAGGACTAACACTGCCCCCTTATGACCAATGGGGGTACCACACCTTCTGTCTCATTCTACCATTGCGCACTCCTGTCCTCTAAGCAGCAGAGCCTTACCTGAAAAAGAGGTAATCACAGGACGGGTCCCACTCATAATCCTCAAAAGAGATCACGTGGAAATCACAGGAAGTGCACCGCAACCGGCCGCATGCCCTGGAAGATAAAATTCACAACCGCCTTCGATATTTCCACCTTGCTCTGACACACGATAAACACAAACACATGAAACCTCGCTTTTATGTCCGTGCTTCAGAACTGACGCATCTACATGAAACACACAAAGAACATACGATTAAACCAATGTGAATAAAAGACACTCCGGTCTATAATACCCTTTCGCAGAGGTAAAGAGTGTGTAAACCGGGCCAGAAAAACAAGTCTCAATGAAAACCTTAGCATGGTAACCCCAGAAGCATTGATGGGGCATTAAAATGAAGCTCATATCACTGCACCCGAGCTCATATCTGTCTCTTAATGACAGCACTGCTGCTGGTTTTCACTTCCTAAAATAATAGTCCATTCCTGACAGAGAGAGGGAGATTGTAAAAAGATAAACACCTGTGACCCCTGGCCCAGTGAAACATCTGATTCGGGTGCATATGCTGGGGGGGGGGTTCTCCAATCACCCCTGGATCCTTCAAAGTACCCTAGCACGACCAAGGCACACAACAGCCCGATTAACAGGAAAGGAAACTTCAATGGGAGCGCAGCCTGAGAGTACTCGGAATTGAGGGGGGGGTAAATGTTTTTCAGCATGCTCAGAGATTTGGCTGGGGGGGCTTTGGTTCATGAGTCTGATTAAGGGTCATGCATATGGAAGTCAGCATATACGTTACGAACCGGCGTTCTACTCTGCGGCTCAAGCTAAACAAGCAGCCCAGAGGCCATTTGGACTGCTAAAAATGTCAGAATGCGACTATTTAATTGCCTGCAGCCAAGGGTTTTAAAGCCTTAACCCCAGTGTACCCTCCCAGAGAGTGGGCCGGCAGCAGGGACCAAACGCACGCCAAATTCCCGTGTGCGGACGGCGTGTTTACTTAGCCGAAGGACCCGGCATGACATCACTCAGGTGACAGGATGCTGATATACGGTACGGATGGGGAGTTACTGCCCCAGCCATTTCGCCACGTGCCGTTTAACGGCTCACATCAATCCCCCCCGTGTCACTGGCTGGAACTGCCCTGGAGAATTCAGAGCGAGGGTTCAATGCATTCCGGTGCACGCCAGAGAAGACGACCAGTGACGCAATGTGTTATTGCGCAGATTTGTTTATTTTTTCTATATTCCACGTTCTCAGTTTCGCTCCCAAACGTTGATTTCAGAACCCAGCGGATCCCTCTTTAATTACAAACAAGACGACCCTACAGAGTGCATGCAGAGAACAAGCAGTGTGAGCGACCAGCCTGATCGCAGAAGGAAGAGAGAGGCACACAGCAGGGTGCAGGCTGCAATGAAAGGGGCGAGACATTACGCTAGAGTTAGCGCTATCAGAACTGATCCTCTCTTATTTAAAACGCTGGACTTGTGTGTAACACTGTTCTGTGCCCCCTCAACAATTGTGTCCAATGTGTTGCCCGCAAGAAGCTTATGCTGAGCAACAGACTGGATGACTTTGAGGTTTGGACAAACGCAGCCAAATGACTGCTCCAGTACTGATGGAACGCATTGGCTTTGAACGAGCAGTTGGGGTAGGGGGGAACGATCCAGCAGCTTCCCTCAGTGCGTCGGACTCTCAAATTGCACAGCAGATATTTAACTGCTAGTGCATGTGATGTCGGCATGCCCAGATGTGTTCAGAAATATAGGAATATTGCCATTTCAATCTAATAACAGCTGTGTCAACAGTATATATTACCAGCCTCGTGTGTTCAGTCCCAGCAGTGTCACTACAGCCTTTCCTCAAACTTTACTACATGAAGTGTGATGCTGTAAATACTGCTTGTTAAGATGAAAGATATTTTTGACAACAAAATCACAATGAGATGTTTCATAAACAGCAGCTGCAAAAAAACTTTCTAGATGAGAAAATTAACCTGTCACATTAAAGACTAGCTGAAAGACCACAGTGCAATTAACTCAAAAGCATTCACCTTCCCCTGCACAGTCAGAGCACTGACAAAAGGTGTTTCACAAACTTCTCGTTGCAGTTTCAGCAGTCCACAACTCTTTGCACATACCTTTGAGAAGTACTAGTTCCCAGGCCATTTTCTACTGAGCTTCCACCCAAAAACACAGGACAGCATCTAGGAGCAAAGGGAAGACAGCAGAAAATTAACAGCTTTTTTTTTTTTTTACTGAGAAACGTGAGTTGGGGGGGGGGGGGGGGGGGATGGGAGTTAAAGAAAAGGGGGGGGAGGGGGCAAAATTGGGCCCCACCAAAAAAAAACCACTTACAAGAACAACAAAGAAGGCAGGGAGGAA
>JAACJT020000532.1:0-19116 GCA_009936485.2 Gymnarchus niloticus | reverse complement strand
TCACAAATCACTCCTGACACTCTTCTCCACCCACTCCACCCTGCCTGCACTCTCTTCTTCACCTCTTTTCCGCACTCTCCGTTACTCGGAGGAGTTAAGACAATACTTAAGTTAAGAAATACTCCACAGAATAGCACTTGGTTGCTCTACAATGAAGGCTCCTGACAAAGAATTCAAAGGCAAGGAAATAACACTCAAAACGAAGATCGCGTGTCCACGCACTCATTTTCTCAGTGGTCAATTACAGATTATGAAAGCTGGACACTACAGAAACGAGATAGAAAGAAGACTGACTCATTTGAATTTTGGTGCTGGAGAAGGATTTTATGCACGCCGTGGACCACCAGAAGAACTAACAAATCGATTGTAGAAGAGATCAAACCGGTTTACGTCACTCGAAGCCCAAATGATGAAGTTACAACCATTTTTCCTTTATTTTAAGAAAAGCTCCTGCTACATTTCAAAAACTCATATGCAAATTCTTAGTGTTCCGGCATGTTGTTGAAAGTTATTGTAATGTGTTGAATGTTAAATCTTAAGGATGTTTTATGTCACTCCTGTGACTCTTATGGAGGAAATGTACAGGGCAATGGCGCCACCTACTGGCTGTTCTAAGTTCAGTAAGAATGATTGAGTTTGTATAAAACTTTATTGCCGGAGAAAAGTGTTTGTCACAACAAGCGGATTTGTTAGCTCGGTGGTTCTTTCATTCCTGATTTCTGCAAACGTCTAGTGTCCTTGGTTGCATCATTGGTATGTACTATTCTATTTTGCTGTTTTTTTGAGTGTATCATTTATATGATTGTGCTTATGAGTTTTTGATTACCTTTTTTATTTTTTCTAGTTTCACCCTTTCTACTGGTCATTAAACCTGTTGACAACCAGACGACTCTCGCCAGTGTTTTGATGAGGGAAAGGTGTTTAGTTGGCTGTCAAGATATACACGATGCGTGTATTGAGGACATCACAGTGAAATGACGACTTCCTAGCGGGCAAGATAATGCAGTTCACTGCAGCCACGAATGAGGACACCACATCTCACAGATATGTTCAGCTACCATACTAGTGTCCCAGTCGCTCTTACTCTGCTACATAATGTCTCATAAAACCCCCTCATTGTGAGCACAATCCCATGCTTCGTGATCCTCGGTTCACTCCAATATCTCATTCCATGGGTTCTGTTGCAGCTAAGGCTAGGGCAAAAGCAGAGGCAGCAAAAGCCCGTCTTTCTTTTGGTGGAAAGGAAATAGGTTTGAAGTTGTTGGAAAAGGCTAAGATTGAGGCATCCATTGAATTACTTAAGTGTGAAAGAGATGTAGCCACAGCCATTGCCGAAGCAGAAGCGTTAGAAGCCGCTATCAGCTCACAGAGAGACACACGTAGTTGTGAGCATGATCCAAATCCCATTCCCCTCGAACCTACACAGCGCACTAGAAAGCATGTTATGGATCAGACAAGAACAGAAGAAATACTGGATGTAGTGGGAGCTGGGGAATTATACTTACCTGATGAAGCTTCGCCAAATTCAGGGCAAGGGCCAAACGGCAATATTCACTCTCCACAAATGCACAAGGGAAACTGTTGCCCTCCTTCAGCATTGAGTTCTATTCCTGAAAATCCTAGTTATGTGCAGAATGTTACAGCTATTCCTCCACCACACTTCTTCCCATATCAAGTTGCTATTAGCGATAGTGTTATGACCCGATCTAGGGTCAGGCCGCAGCATAAAGGCAAAGGGACAGGTATATGAAAAGGTGAGTACAAATATTTATTGTGTCTTCCAGTGCATAGTATGGTGGGACATAAATATCTACAATATTTACAGACAAATACCAAGACAAAAGGTACAAACACTGCATAACAGAAGTCTTTAAGCAATTGAACAGGTGGTGCCTAAGCTGTACACTCGGAATTTGCACACAAATACAGTACTGGACAAAACAACCAGAACGTCTTGGCAGAATTTTAAAAAATCATCGTCTTTCTTCATCGTCTTCTCGGGCGATTTCGTCAGTGAAATCTTGGGTAGAGAAGATCGTAACAATAGTGGGAATGACAGGCGGCCACACGAGACAAATGTAGCTGGCTAGTGTGATCAGCCTCCCCCCATCTACAAGTCTGCAACACAAAATATTAACACAAACTTGAACCTTAGTCAATTTGTAAGATATTTTGCTCACCGTGAGCTTGTCACAACAGGCTTACTTCAATTTGATGACCAGCCTCAGAACTATAGAGCCTGGAAAAATCCTTTAAAAATGCCACAAGCGGTTTAGATTTAACACCAAGTGAAGAGATGGATTTGTTGCTTAAGTGGCTTGGCAAAGAGTCTGCAAAACATGTTGAACAAATCAGAGCTATTCACATTAATCGACCAGAAGTAGGACTGAGAATGATTTGGGACAGACTTGAACAATGTTAAGGCTCAGCAGAAGTGATAGAGGATTCTCTGTTCAAAAGAATTGCGAGTTTTCCAAGATTCACAAATAGAGACTACTTAAAGCTGAGAAACCTCAGTGAAATACTCATGGAACTCCAAGCAGCCAAGGCTGAAGGAGACCTTCCTGGTCTCTCTTTTTTGTTTACTGCAAGAGGTGTGAACCCAGTTGTGCAAAAGCTGCCATTTAGCTTACAGGAAAAATGGGCATCAGTCGGTGCAAATTACAAACATGTCCACTATGTTCCCTTTCCACCATTCAGTGTCTTTGTGGACTTTGTTAGCCATGAAACTAGTATCAGAAATGATCAAAGTTTTAACTTTACTTCTCACCCTGAAACACTTCCCAGGCCAGGGAAACCCTCCTGGAAATTTGGCAAACAGAGAGAGGTCTCATTACACAAAACGGAGGTACTTCCAAGGTTCAGCTCTGAGTCAAATGAATTTCCTAAAAAACCACAAGACTGTGATAAATATTGTCCAGTTCATAAAAAACATCATCCCCTTCTGAAATGTCGTACTTTTCACGAGAAGCTGATAGAAGAATACAGGACATTTTTCAAAGAGAACAACATGTGCTTAAAGTGCTGTGCCTCCTCAACACATATCACAAAGCACTGCAAGGCTAGGATTCAGGGTTCTGAATGTGGCAGTGAAAAACACAATACTGCTCTCCATCCAGGAGCAGCTCCCTGGATCAAAGAAACCAACACTGTTATGGAGCATGGCGGGGAGGAGAACCTCACATCACCCAACAAAATTAATTCTAATTGCACACAAATATGTGGTGGGGACTTAACAGATAGGTCATGCTCTAAGATTTGCCTCGTAAAGGTGTATCCAACTGGGGATCCGGACAAGGCAATGAGGCTCTATGCGATTCACGATGAACAGAATAACAGGTTGCTAGTCTGCTCAGAGTTCTTTGAAAGGTTTAATGAACATGGCCCAAGCTCCCCCTACCCATTAAGGACATGTGCAGGACTAAAAGAGACAATGGGAAGAATAGCCACTATGTATGTGGTAGAATCTTTGGATGGAACAGTCTGTCTCCCTCTACCCAGCCTCACTGAATGCAATGATATCCCAAATAACAGGGAAGAGATCCCAACACCCAGCGTAGCCCGCCACCATTCCCACCTGAGGTCTGTGGCACACCTCATCCCAGGCCTTGACCGAAAGGCACCCATACTTATGTTTCTGGGCCGAGACATCATCAGGGTCCACAAGGTCCGTGAACAGATAAATGGCCCCCACAACAAACCCTACGCTCAAAGGTTGGACCTGGGTGGGTTAAAGTAGGAAATGTATGTCTTGGTAATGTCCACAAGAGACTCACAGTAAAAACCTTCTACACAAACATCCAACTCTCTTTGAACCGTGTCCAAATGTGTTCTATGTAAAAGAGAAACACTATGGCATCCGAGTTCCTTGTCATCCCACGACACAATCCAATGATAAAGCTGCCTATGAAGCTGATCACTTAGGGTGCAATGTGTCCAGACAAACCCGGTCTGACAATCAGGTATCACCTTCCATTCAAGACAACATATTCATGGACATAATGGAAAAGGGTTTAAAAAAGGATGTGAATAACAGCTGGGTAGTTCCGTTACCATTCAAGTCACCACGCCAGCGGCTTCCCAACAACTGGCCTCAAGCTTTGAGTTGGCTGATGTCTCTAGTCGCAACTTTGAGAGGAAACCAGAAATGAAGGAGCACTTTCTGGCTTTCATGGAAAAGATATTTCAAAATGGTCATGTGGAGCTTGCCCCTCCTTTGAAAGAAGATGCTGAAAGATGGTATTTGCCTCTATTTGGGGTTTACCACCCCAAAAAACCAAAGCAGATCAGAGTAGTATTTGACAACAGTGCACAGTACAATGGTGTTTCTCTCAATGATGTCTTGTTGACAGGGCCAGACCTTAACAACTCACTGTTTGGTGTACTAATACGCTTCAGAAAGGAAGCTGTAGCTTTCACAGCTGACACTGAGCAAGTGTTTTACTGTTTTTTTGTGTGAGAGGAAGTACACTTTTGTATTTACAGTTTCACACTTTGCCCTGATTAAACCTGCCAAGTACAACACTGAGTTTGTTCCTTTGGAGGACAGTTAAGGGAGTGTTTAACTGCCTGTATAACTCTGCACATGTCACTGGATACCGTGCTTAGCAAGGACAGAACAGTGAAAAGATGCTGTGTAAGTGTGGATTATAAAGGATAAGTGAAGATCGTGGCCAGTCATAATGGATAAAGATGATCACGGAGAGGAAAGTTTACCAGAATATGCAATTCAGGATGCAGTGGAGAGAGTGTCCACATGCTCCACCCATACGACCTGCTCCAGAGGGTCACGTACATCGGTATGTTCTACTGCAAGTTTAGCTGCAGCAAAAGCAAGAGCAAAGGCTGAAGCAGCCAAAGACAAGCTAGCCTTTGCATAGAGAGAAATGGACATTAAAGTTCAAAAGCAAAGCTAGAAGCCTCTCTGTATGCACTTGATTTGGAAAGAGAAGCTGAAGCAGCAAATGCAGAAGCTGCGATTTTGGAAGCTGCTGTAGAAGTTATGGAGACAATGGAACAAACGGAAGTACTCAACCATGTTACATCAAAAAAACAGAGATTAAGTCCAATTTCACATGCCTTACAAAACAAAATCCCCTGGACAGGAAAAAATACTCCTCACAATACCAAAAATCCCACATATGACAACACCTCATGATGGACAAGTGGATGAATATGGTCCTCCTTTCAGCCATCCACAACTTAAAGTTAATCCAATGAGTGAACCAACAAACTCTACTTTTGACCTAAGAAGGTTTCTTCCTCTTAACCAGCTTGTAACATCTGGGATTGACAAATTTGATGACACACCTGAACATTACCAGGCTTGGAAGTGTTCATTTGTTAGTACTGTGGAACATCTTGGATTAAATCCTAGTGAGGAAATGGATATGATGATCAAATGGCTCGGCAAAGAGTCCAGTGAACATGCCTGTAGAATAAGGTCAGTTAACATAAGGCAGCCTTCACTTGGTCTTAAGACAATTTGGTCAAGACTTGGCAGAACATATGGTTCTCCAGAGGCACTGGAAAAGGCTCTTTTCTCAAAAATAAATGCCTTTCCAAAAATCCAGAGTAAAGACAATAAGAAGCTCCAGGAGCTTGCAGACCTCCTTCAAGAGGTAGATATTGTAAAGCAAGATGGTTATCTTCCAGGCTTAGCATACCTGGACACAGCCAAAGGAGTGCAACCTATTGTAGAGAAACTGCCTTTCTTTCTCCAAGACTGCTGGATGTCTTATGGCTCTAAAATCAAATGGGAATATGGTGTAGCTTTCCCACTATTCTCATTTTTCAATGGTTTTGTGTGTAGAGAAGCAGAAGAAAGGAACGATCCCAGTTTCTGTCTCCCTCTTCTTATAACTGCTCCGGACAAAAAGGAGAGATATGGCCAATCTAAGATACCAGTCTCAGTGCATAAGACAAGTCTGGCAGCAGAAAGTGTTTCTTCAATGCCAACAGTTACAAAAGGGGGATCAGACAACCTCATCAGACAGTGTCCCATTCATCATAAACCTATCCTTTGGAAAAATGTAGGGGTTCCAGAAAGATAACTTTGGAGGATCGTAAAAGGTTCCTCAAGGAAAGTTTCACCTGTTTTCATTGCTGTGCCTGTACATCACACCAGGCTAGAAATTGTCCAGTTTCAGTGTGAGAGTGAAAAACACACAACTGCTCTCCACCCAAGTTTCAGTCCTCAATATCAGCAACCAGCCTGTCTGCCATCAGAGGATGGCAGGGAGGGAGTGGCTAGATCTGAGGTTTCCTCAAACTGCGTCAAGGTATGTGGTAGTGGCCTCAGTGGCAGGTCGTGTTCAAAGATCTGTTTGGTTAACATCTATCCAGCAGGTCTTCGCCAGGAACTTAGGAGGATGTATGCAATCCTTGATGACCAAAACAATATGTCATTGGCTCGAACAGAGTTTTTTAACATATTTAACATTCAAGACACAGAAGCACCCTACACCTTGACTACATGTATGGGAGTGATGCAGACAACAGGGAGAAGAACTCGGGGATTCATCGTTGAATCAGTCGATGGAAAAGTGTGCCTCCCTCTACCCACTTTAATTGAGTGCAATCTGCCCAACAATAGGGCTGAGATACCAACACCTGAAGCTGCTTATCACTATCTGCACCTGAGGAAAATAGCAAAGGATATTCTTCCCCTCGACGCCAACTCTGAACTCCTGCTTCTTATAGGTAGAGACATGCTCAGAGTCCACAAAGTACGGAACCAACTGAATGGCCCCCACGATGCACCATTTGCACAAAAGCTTGACTTTGGGTGGGTGGTTGTTGGTGATGTCTGTATTAATGGTGCCCACAAGCCATCCATAGTGAGCAGTATGAAAACATGCATCCTGGACAACGGTCGTCCCTCCCTATTAACCCCATGTCTGACCAAGTTAAAAAAAAAAGAGAATTGCAGTCTAAAAGAAAGGATGGAACATTCATTACCACTGGTACTCACAACTAAGTCAAACAGTATTGGAGAATATGTTTTCCTCAGAACAGAAGACGACAATCAGCTAGCTCTGTCTATGGATAATGTTGTCTTCATAAGGATGAAGAATAGCGAGTTCTTGCAAGATGATACAAACAGCTGGGTTGCTCCACTACCATTCCGGCAACCTTGATGGCAGCTGCCCAACAACAGAGAGTACGCTCTCAGTAGGTTTGCAACCCATCAGAGGACTCTGCAGCGGAAGTCAGAAATGAAAACACATTTCTTTGACTTTATGCAAAAGATTTTGGATAACCAGCATACAAAGCTTGCCCCACTACTGGAAGAAGGCAAAGAATACCGGTATCTTCCAATATTTGGAGTTTACCACCCGCAAAAGCTGGGACAAATACGAGTGGTATTTGATTCAAGTGCACAGTTTGAGGGGGTCTCCCTCAATGATGTTCTTTTGTCAGGAACAGACCTCAATAACAGCCTCCTTAGAGTTCTTCTCAGCTTCACAAGAGAACCCATAGCTGATATAGAGCAGATGTTCCACTGTTTTGAGGTAAGGGAGGACTGCCGAGATGTACTGCATTTTTTTGTGGTACTGTGACAGCAACCAAGATAATGAAGTGGTCAACTATCGCATGAGAGTCCACATTTTTGGGAATAGCCCCTGACCTGCAATTGCAATCTATGGCCTAAGGAGGGCAGTAAAAGAACAAGAAAGGTGCTATGGTAGCAATGTGAGACATTTGGTAGAAAGAGGTTTTTATGTAGACGATGCACTACTTTCATTCTCCACCGTTAAAGAATCCATTTAAGTTGTGAGCCAAGTGCAGGAGATCAAAATAGCCTCAAATAACATGGATGTAATGGATATCTTTCCTGCAGAAGACAGAACCAAGGATATTAAGGACTTATCTGTGGATGATCTCGCAGTGCAACGTAGCTTGGGTGTTATCTGGGATATCAAGAAAGACACCTTAACTTTCAGAGTGCCTGAATCTCCTAAGCTGTTCACCAGACGTGGTGTGCTCTCTACAGTGAATAGTTTGTTTGACCCTTTGGGG
This sequence comes from Gymnarchus niloticus, assembly GCA_009936485.2. NCBI lineage: Eukaryota > Metazoa > Chordata > Actinopteri > Osteoglossiformes > Gymnarchidae > Gymnarchus > Gymnarchus niloticus. The sequence continues at coordinate 11,094 of JAACJT020000532.1, read as the reverse complement.
TTCTTGGCTCTTGTCACCATTCAGGGAAGAATGGTCCTTAGAGAGCTTTCCTCTGAAGACTCAGAGTGGGATGCACCTCTCCCTGGGGCCAAGTTGGAAAAGTGGAAGAGGTGGCAGGAGTCACTGAGAGTGCTTAAAAAGCTACACATTCCCTGTGTGTATGCCTCATTCTCCGTTTCTGGTGCCAAACACAAAGGTTTGTGCATGTTCTCAAATGCATCTGTGAATGCAATCGCAGCTGTGTCTTACCTCAGGGTCACTCGCAAAGGTGGTTGTCATGAGGTGTGTTTCATACTTGGGAAAGCCAAACTTGCTCCGCAACTTGAACTCACCACTCCCAGGTTGGAGTTGTGTGCAGCTGTGTTTGCTATAGAACAAGTTGAATTTGTCATTAAAGAAATAGATCTGAAAATAGTTTCTGTCAGATATTTTATTGACAGCAGAGTGGTGTTAGGTTACATATGCAATCAAAAGAGGAGGTTCTATGTGAATGTGAAGAACAGAGTTCAGCGTATCAGACAATCATTAGAACCCCAACAATGGACATTTGTGTCCACCAAGCTCAACCCAGGAGACTGTGGTTCAAGGTCTGTTCCTGCTGCCCAACTTCCCTGTACTTCTTGGCTCACGGGACCAGCCTTTCTTACAGCTCCTGAATGCTTATGTCTTAACCAGGAAGAGCAAATATATGACCTCATAGATCCAGACAACGATGTGGAAATCCGTGAAAGGGTGACAAACTTCACTACTCAAGTTTCTGTGGACAAAGAAGATTCAAAACAATTTGAAATCACTTGTGAAAGCAGTAGCCACACTAATTCATATTGCTCAGTGTTTCTCTTATTCTGCAGTCAACAGTAGCTGTACCGGATGGCATTACTGCAAGGAGATGTCAGTGAAAGAACTCCTGAAAGCTGAGCATTTCATCATTCAGACTGTGGAAAAGGAAGCGTATCCACTAGAGTTCCGGTGTATTGAGGGTAAATGAACCCTTCCAAAGAACAGCCCGCTTTGTAAGCTGCATCCATTCATTGTCAGTGAGGGCTTACTGAGGCAGATGCATCATTCAGTCACAATTAGGCAGAAGTGAAGTCAATCCTCTCATCATCCCAAATCGACACCATATAGCCACACTGCTAATGTGCCACCATCACCAGAATGTGAGACATCAAGGCAGGCATCTAACAGAGGGTGCCATCCGAGCTAATGGATTGTGGATAGTTGGAGGGAAACGGCTAATAAGCGATATCATATGCAGATGTGTCATTTGCAGAAAACTCAGAGGTAGAATGGGAAACCAGCTAATGTCTGACCTCCCTGCAGAATGACTGCAAACGAGTCCCCCATTTTCTTATGTGGGGCTTGATGTCTTTGGCCCCTGGGACATTGTCTTGTGACGTACATGTGGTGGTCAAGCCAACAGCAAGAGGTGGATGGTTTTGTTCACGTGTATGTCAACTCGAGCAAAGGGGAACCAAAGAGGGTTCCACTTCAAGAAATGAGTGGCCTCTTGAACTTGTAACTCAGGTGTTCCCCAGCAAAGATGGAAAAGTGTGTACACTAAAGATTAGAGTGGTTAAGCCAGATGGCACCAAACCTTTCATCAGACCCATTACAGAGACCGTTCTTCTCACTGAACCAGAGATGTAGGGTGAAGTTTCTGTTATTTGTGGGTGGCATTGTTCACGCCAGGCGGGGAGTGTTCCAGCACGGTGTTGAAAGTTATTGTAACTAAAATGCTAAATGTTAAGGATGTTTTGTGTCACTCCTGTAACTCTTACGGTGGAAATGTACAGGGCAATGGCGCCACCTACTGGCTGTTCTAAGTTCAGTAAGAATGACTGAGTTTGTATAAAACTTTATTGCGGGAGAAAAGTGTTTGTCACAACAAGTGGATTTGTTAGCTCGGTGGTTCTTTCATTCCTGATTTCTGCAAACGTCTAGTGTCCTTGGTTGCATCATTGGTATTGTACTATTCTATTTTGCTGTTTTTTAATGAGCGTATCATTTATATGATTGTGCTTATGAGTTTTTGATTACCTTTTTTATTTTTTATAGTTTCACCCTTTCTACTGGTCATTAAACCTATTGACAACCAGATGACTGTCTCCAGTGTTTTGACGAGAGAAAGGTATTTAGCTAGCTGTCAAGATATACACAATGCGTGTATTGAGGACATCACACTTAGCTAACGTAAATGACTGTGAAGCATACTACCTGTATGATGTTGCAGTGTGTTCACAAACTAGAGATGATGATATAGACACTTCCAAATGTCTAACAATTTACAAAATGCATTACTTACTAAAAATTTAAATGCAAAATTTGAATGCAATAGTAATATTTGCATATTTAGGCAAACAAGCATGTCATGATGAGATATGTCCAATAAAAACACAAAGTCCAGGCAATTTCTGAATTTCCGGTACCCACCACTAAATGTGAAATGTGGCTAGACTCTATCATACATTGTGCAAAAATGCTCAGTTTGGTAGCACCATGGACAGGCCTTTAAAACTAAATGAATTGTGTCAGACCATGGAATTGAAATTCCATCCAGTCTTGTAACAGTGGCACTTCTGTTATCAGAGCAACAAATTATGAGATGTCATTTAAACCTGATGTATGTGCCAGTGGTTCTACAGCTGGTGCTGTGCTCAAGGGATAGGTTGTCCAGTTTCATAGTTCTCCAAGGAGTTTAACACTCATGGAACTTGAGCGTGACAGAATCACAGAGTGGCAAGCTGACTACAACACACAATCTGAGGCAGTAAGAAGTTCAGTTATTTAATAGGAATTCAGAGAATTGAATGCCTACAGGAGAGCTAGCTGGTGATTGTGAGCAGTTGTATACAAAGTTGCATACAAAATCTCTTCAAAGCCTGTATAGTAATGACACAATCTCAATGACAATCGACTAATGCATTAACATTATTTTTTTGTGATCTATTTGTTTCTTGTACATCAGTTTCTTTCTCTCTGTACAAGTTGAAAATTCACTTTACTTTAAAATATGGGATTAATGAACCTTGGTACGTGAATCACATTCAATCCATCTATCAGTAAAATTTGAAAGAAATAATTTTCATTGTCATGTTTATGATGCAAATATACTGTCTGTATTTATGTGTAGAAATATGTCATTTACAGTCTAAAAAGTAAACTACATAGAACCATTTACATTATATTTGTCCACACAGACACTAATTTCTAGAAAAAGAACCAAATCAGGAAGCAAAGATTTTCATTCATTTGCTAATCTACCACCCATCCATCAAATGTAAATATATGGACCCCACCAATAACCAGGTACAAAATGCTGGACAAATCAACATGCAAAAAAACTGTGAAAATTAACAAAAGAACATCTACAAATACATGTGGTCCATGCTCAAACTCTTCCAACTCGGGGCAGAGGCCTAATAAATAATTGCATCAAACAAAATGAATAGAAAATAACAAACACTCACTACATTTTCTGTTACCAATTTACAGTGTAATTAGTTTTATAAAATATGAAAGCATTTTCCCCATTACACAAAAACTCCTGTGTAATGTGTAGCTCCTGTATAGTTCCTAAGAACTCTCCCTTAGAAATACTCAAAGTGGTTCACTCCTCCCAATTTTCCCAATCACAAAATGAATGTTAACTAGATAGTGAGTACAAAAAAGATTAACGGGCATACTTTTTGGAAAACTTTAGAAAATTTTACAAGTGTTATTACTGTTAACAGCCATAGCAATGTGTTTGTCATACTTCAACCTTCAAACAGATAAGTGAAAATAAAAAAGTATATGAACTTAAAATCATGATGCTTAATGTTGCTGAAAAACAGAAAAATCAGAGCATGACCAGGCATCTCCAAGGTCTCTGTGAAGGCCTCAGTTTCCAGAGGGTTAACTCTTAGGACCCTAAGTCTTTCAGAGACACTTTCAGGATGCCTAGACATAATCTCACTTTTCCATATTTTTCAGTAACATGAAGCATAACGATTTCAAGCTCACCTACATTTTATTTCCAAGACAAATACAGCTACAATGTTCTTTGATTTCTTTTTTTTTTTACTGAAAGCAGAAATTTGCAGAGACAGGTTTTCTAAACATGCTCTGATATAGTCAAAAATCACAACCCGGGCATTTGTCAGAAGACTTTTGAACACAGGCCATTGTAGACATGAGCCTCAGCTATGTAACTGTTTACAGCCATTCACAAACTCCTTTTTATTCAATAAATAGGTAGTTATTATTTTTATATGACACTTTCTCTGTTCAGATGTCTCTACCTGTGTGCTCATAAATATAAATGAGCTTCACCCTAGAAATTCCACCTCCAAGTGAATAGCTTGTCTAATGATTCAGTGAATTGGGCTGTTAGTGTGGAATGCTATGTTCGAAGCAAAAGACAAAAAGAAATCTAAGACGATTTTTAGTTTTTGTTGGAAGAAACTAGGAATGATGAACATGGCAAAATGAGGAAAACATTTAAAACTATTTTAGAACTTTTATAAAAAATTTCAATTTCATCACCACTTCTGTAAAACACAAAAAAAGACAATTATGACAGGTGTAATGATTCAGAACACTGTAGGATGTTCCAATAGCAGAATCAGACGGTATAATCGGAGTCAAAACAGGCAGGGTCAATACCAGAACAGGTAGGATGTCCAAAAGCCAGGGGAGCATAGAAAACGTAGTCATGATCACAGGCAGTAGATTAATCCCAAGGCAGCAACAGACACAGCAAACAGAACCAAACAGGAAGCAAAAGGAAAAGTCAAACAATCAGGGTCATACACTGGCAAAATACTAGAGAATCAGGAATGCTTAGTAATGGTCTTGGAAACACAATATCTCGCAAGGAGGCAACTAAACTGCAGGGCTTATGTAAAGGATCAACAAGGCACGGCTGGTCAGTATTCAAGGGATGTTGAACGGGAGAAAGTTGGGCGTGTTAGGTCAGATGTAGGCTGGCTTGGTGTGGGCGTGACAGAATCCCCCCCTCCAAAGGCGGCTCCTGAAGCCCAAGGCGGCTGGCATGGGGGTCAACCACGTGGACAGGGTGCTGGGCGGTCCAGATGCAAACGGTGGAACTTGATCAATGATGGGTCCAGAATGTCCTGGGCGGGAACCCATGACTGTTCCTCTGGACCATAGCCTTCCCAGTCGACCAGGTAATGGAGACGACCCCCTTCACTGAGAGTCTAGAAGGGCACAGACAGCATAGGCCTGCTCCCTCCCGACGTCCAGTGGAGAAGGCGGTTCGGCTGGTGCAGCAGGAGGATTCATAGGACCGTAATATTTGGGTTTCAGCAGGGACACATGGAAAGTCGGTGATATCCGGAACTGGGGAAGCTGCAAACGGTACGGGACAGGGTTTGTATGGCGAATGACTTTGAAAGGCCCAATGTAATGGGGACTGAATTTCCTGGAGGGAAGATGGAGCTTGATGTCATGGGTAGACAGCCATATCCTCTGGCCTGGATGAAATAGAGGAGTGGGTCTCCGGCACCGGTCCGCAAAGCGCTTTTGGGTCTGCACTGCCCACTGTAGCTCCCATACCTGATCACTTCTCCTGAACTAGTCATCCACAGCTGGCACATCACTGGCTTCAAGCTCCCAGGGGGACAACGGGGGCTGGTAACCTAGGACACACTGGAAAGGGAGGTCAAAGGGAGGTATGAACCAGGGAGTTCTGGGCATATCCCGCCCAAGGGACATAGTGGCTCCAGTCCTCCAGATGGGAGGAGCAGTACTGGCGGAGGAATACACCAATCTCCTGGTTAAGTCTCTCCGTTTGTCCATTAGTCTGAGGGTGGTACCCAGGTGACATGTTTATGGACACCCTGAGATGTGAATAGAATGTCCTCTACACCCTTGAAGCAAACTGGGGTCCCTGTTCTGACACAATGTCTTCTGGGATCCCAATAATTCTGAAGACCCGGTTATCTATCAACAGTGACCACGATCATAGTGAAACCTTGAGACAAGGGTAAGTCTATGATGAAATTGATGGCGACGTTGGAGCAGGGTCTCTGAGAAACAGGTAAGGGTTCCAAGGTACCAGCAGGTAAGGTCTGGGGGGGGAGTCTTTGAATGAGCACAAACAGGACATGACAAAAACAAAGTCTGTTACATCATCAGGGAGAGGTGGCCACCAGCACTTACGTGACAGGAGCTCTCAGGTACGGGTGATGCTTGGATAGCCTGTGCTGAGGGAGGTGTGTATCCATTGTAGGAGCTGGGGTCAAATCACTGCAAGAACATGTTTTATTAATGGGGGCATTTGAGGGTCCGGGGTCAGATTGGAGGGTTTCTTGCAGAGCATCCATGATTTCCCACCAAACAGGTGCAACAATACTAGGAGGCAGTATTGTCTCCTAAGGCGGGTTCTGATGTGGTGGTTCGAAGTGGCGTGAAAGTGCATCAGCCTTGACATTCTTGGAACCAGGATGGTAGGCAACTGAGAAGTGAAGAACAGGGCCCATCTAGCCTGTTGGGGATTCAAACAACGGTCACCTTGGATGTACACCAGATTGCGATGGTCTGTCAGAACCAGAAACAGATGTATTGCCCCCTCTAACCAGTGTCGCCACTCCTCCAACGCCAGTTTGATAGCAACCCCAGCAACTCCTGGTTTCCCACGACATAGTTGCGCTCTGCAGGAGACAACTTGCGTGAATAGAAGGCACAGGGAAAAAGCTTTGATGGAGAGCCATGATGCTGGGACAAGATGGCCCCTACCCCCACCTCTGCAGCATTAACCTCTACAATGAATGGAAGGGATGGGTCAGGCTGCTTGAGGATAGGAGCTGTTGCAAACAGTTGCTTGAAGTTCTGGAAGGCTAGCTGGGCCTCCTTTGTCCAGATGAGCCTACAGGCCTTTCCTATAAGTAGGGTGGTCAAGGGGGCAGTGACAGAGCAAAAGTTTCAGATGAACCTCCAATAAAAGTTAGCAAAACCAAGGAAGCATTGCAGCTCTTTCATGGTGCCAGGCTCTGGCCGGTCCCTTACTGCTGTGACCTTACTGTCCTCCATCTTGATCCTCTCAGGTCCTATTACATATCCCAGGAAGGAGATCGTCCGATGGTCAAACTCACATTTCTCGGCCTTGACAAATTGTTCTCCCTTAATCTTTGTAATACCTGGGAGACATGTTGACGATGAGACTCTTGGTCTGGGGAGTAAATGAAGAGGTCGTCGATGTATACAATAAGAAACTTGTTAATCATGTCTCTGAAGAGCTCATTCATAAATGATTGGAAAACTGACAGCGCATTGGAAAGCCCACAAGGTATCACCAGATATTCATAGTGCCCCCAGTGGTGAAGAAGGCAGTTTTCCATTCATCACCTTCTCTGATATGTATGAGGTTGTAGGCACTAGGAAGGTCCAGTTTGGTGAAGACAGCAGCCTCTTGCACATGCTCCAAGGCTGAGGGTATCAGGGGAAGAAGGTATCAGAACTCGATGAATATGTCATTCAGGGCCTGATAATCAATACATGGGCAGAGGCTTCCATTTTTCTCACCCACAAAGAACCCTGAAGGCACTGGTGAAGTTGCTGGCCAGATGATTCCCAGAGCAAGGGCCTCCTCAATATATTAGTCTATGGCTTCAGTCTCTGGGATTGAGAGGGGGTAAACCATGCCTCTAGGGGGTGCCACTCCCAGCAGTAAATCAATGGCACGGTCCCATGGATAGTGAGGAGGCAAGGTGGCTGCCTTGACATGGTTAAACACATCAGCATATTCTAGGTATGCAGAAGGGACTTGGTACGAGAGGGTGGCTAACAGGCTTTCCATTTGAGTTGCCCTACAAGGGATCTGCAGGCAATGAGATCTACATTCCTTTCCCTAAGAAACCAGTCACCCTCTCTCCAGGAGATTACTGGATCATGCAGGTGAAGCCAAGGGTGGCCCAGGACCAATGGTTCTTGTGGAGATGACAGGACAAGGAGTTGTGTCTCCTCCCTATGGCGTATCCCCACTTGCATCTGTAGGGGGCTAGTCTGATGACTTCTGTCCAGTACCCAAGGCCCTTCCATCCAGGGCATTCACAGAAAGGGGAGGCATGACCTCTACAAGAGAAACTCTCAGCTTTTTGGCCCATTATGTGTCAAAGTTCCCAGCAGCACCAAAATCTATTAAGCCTGTAGACAGGTAGTGCTGGAATGGGTACCATGGGTTGTACCATAAAGTGCTGGCGTAAGCAGTAGGGGGCAGTTGGCATTTGCATCAGGGCTGCAGCAGTGATGGCATAAGCGGTAAAGCATCCATAGGCAATAGTGGGGCATAGGCAATTGAGACAGCCTGTGGCCACGCAAAATGTCACATAAAGGATATTTGGGAGATTTATTAATCAGCTATACCTCCAATGAAAGCAGTGTTGATTACGGGGTTGACGTAAGCAATGCAGGACTTGTTATAATGAGCTGAAGCATGCAGTACTGCCATAGGCCGGTAGTGGGGGGTAAGCAATTTGAGTGTGGTCTGTTTCCATGCCAAATGGCAAACAGGGAATTTTTGGGATAATATTTGACCAGCTTATCTGCTGATTACAATTATACCAAATTTATGCAGATTGGATAAAAATCCTTGAACTAGTATGCAAGATAAATTGGGCAAATTTTGCAAATTTGACAAAAAACAGCTGGAAATGCTGAATTTTGATTGGCTGGCCATTAATTATGTATAATCTTGTACATAATTAAGGCTTATGCATAATTATGCATGAGCCATTCAATTATGCAAATTAGCAAAGCTTTTATGTGTATTGATTGGTTCGGATCTCAGTAGAACCTATGATGTCACAATTGCCTTGCTATGAAAACACTAAAATGGCTGTGCAGCCCCCTTTGGGGGCAATGGGCCCATTTTTGATGCCTGAATAGTTGGGTGACTATAGGCACCTTGTGGCCAAATTAGGTGTTTCTGAGATCTACGGTCTGGGCTGGGTGTTGTGTTTTAGGGCAGAAAGGGAATAATAATAAATTTACTCACAAGTGTTTATGAGTGGGTTCAAGCACACATACTAACAGGGACACCATGCACTATTGAGTAAGGCAAAAAGCAAAAGCAGCTTTGACCGTCGAGGAATTGCCTATGCCAACACTGCCAGCATGGCCTGCAGTAGTGTTTGCATATACAGTTGAGCATCCATAGGCAATTGATGGCATAGGTGCTTGGGGCGTGGCCTGCGGACATGCAAACTGTCATAAAGGATTTTTGGGATGTCTTTTGACAAGCTACCTCTCCAACGCAAGTAGTGCTGATTAGGAGGTTGATGTAAGCAGTGCTGGATTGAACAGCTGGGTCTGCTGATTTCAAGGATACCAAATGTGTTCAGATTGGACGAAAATCTTTGAACTAGTACGCAATTTCCCTAAAGTGCAAAACCGCTTCAGCATTGTGAAGAAGGTTGTTTCAGTGTGTAACAAACGGAGAAACAGAGAGGAGAATGTTAGCTGTGTTACTATTATTATTTTTATGTAAATTACTCTTGTTTAAATTTAAACAAATTTAAAATCACTTAAGGTTATAGCCATGTACAAACTAGTAGCTGGTTATTTTTTAAGCAACAGTGTTATTATGGAGGTGCAACAAGTAACTCAGGGAGAGAGGGAGATGGACGAGAAAAGAGTGGGAGCCAGATAACTGTGGAGACAGTAGATGAAGGAGAAGGCAGTGCAGAGCATCAGTGTCAGATTGAGGAAGATGAGACACAGCAGCAGGTTGAATCAGAACAGCATTATGATGATACAGGGTTGTGGCCAGGAAAACTAACTGATTCAGACAGGGTCAATATTGTTCATACCATGGCAAGTAGACCCAGTTTCTCAGAAACAGTAAAAAATCTGCCTAAAGATGGTGATGGAAAGCCTTTCCCAATTTATTTGACGTACTCCAAATCCTCAAATGGATGGGAAAAGAACAAGAGGGATTGGATAATATATAATAAATATAACCAGGCCTTACATTGTTTGCCATGTCTGTTGCTCTCTTCAGAAGTCCAAGTAAAATCATTCAGTGCTTTGAATTCCAAGGAGGGCATGAAAGTCTCAATCATAAAATAAAGAAAATTATATGAAAGATTTCCAGAACATGAAAGAAACAGTACTCATCTACCTTGTATTGGAAGTGGAAAAACCTGCAGTATTCAGTGTTAAAAGGAACAGGGATAGATAATGAGCAACAGAAACAAATACAATCCCAGATAGAGAAAAACAAGGCTTTACTTGAAAGGTTGCTAGATGTGACTCTGTATCTAGCCTCATGGAATTTACCTTTCAGAGGAAGCAGTGACAGGCTTGATGAACCAGATAATGGAAACGTTTTAGGTTTAACTGAACTCCTGTCAAAGTATGACCCGATTCTACGTGATCATGTGAAAACAATTATGGAGAAACAAAGAAAAGGAAAACAGTCATATGTACATTACCTCTCATCTGAAACACAAAATGAATTAATTGACTTGTGTGGAAGACACATTGCACACACCATTATGACAGAGAGAGCAGAGGCCATGTAGTACTCGATTATTTGTGATTCAACCCCGGACATCTCTCACAAAGAACAGAATGTTATGCTGCTCAGATATGTTCACAAAAGTGATCCAATCAATAAATGGGAAATAAAAGAGAGGTTCATTGAGTTTAAAGGTTTTTCCCAGAAAAGTGGAGTACTGCAATGGTGATGAAAACACTGGAAGAACTTGGAGTTGACACAATGGATTGTCGAGGTCAGGGTTATGATAATGGGTCAAATATGGCTGGGAACATTAAAGGTGTGCAAAGGAGGATACAGACTCTGAACCCACTTGCTACATTTCCTACATGTGCATCACACACATTAAATCTTGTTGGTGTCCATGCTGTACAAGCAAGCTCAGAACTGGACACATTTTTTGGTGTCATTAATTGCCTGTACACCAGAAAGATGGGAGGTTTTGCAGTGCTCTCTGCATAGATTGTCTGAAACACGCTGGAGTGCACGTATTGAAGCTCTGCGTCCAGTGGCTAATGTTGGGGACAGAAAGCTAGGTTTAGAACCTTGAACTATAACCAAGGAAAGTGCTTCATAAAAAAGCTATGCTTGCA
>JAACJT020000531.1:0-19137 GCA_009936485.2 Gymnarchus niloticus | reverse complement strand
GAGGCGGTGGAGGACAGGGCGGCCTGGCGTGCTGTGGTCCATGGAATCGCGAAGAGTCGGACACGACTGCGTGACTAAACAACAACAACAAAATCAAATATTCTCAAGTAAATTTTACTTCATTAGTAGGTTGCAGCAGTATTGACAGAGACTTTAAGATGGTCATCCTTTGTTCAGTAAATCACTGTTTATTAAAGAAAATTTATCTTTTGTTTCTTTTACCCCCACTGTACCGAAAACGTACCAAACCGTGACTTCAAAACCGAGGTATGCACCGAATCGTGATTTTTGTGTATTGTTACACCCCTAGTCTTTACCTTACTGCATGAAGACACAGTGACTTAGTAACACCATCTATGGTAATACAGACTAACCTGCATCACATTATCACAAAACCACTGTCCCTGGAGTAATTCTGCAGATTAAATTAAACTGGATGGCTGCATCTGCGATGCCACTGACATGCTAAAGGGATCCTGCAAAGCCTCAGCAAATTAGGCCTAACTATATAAGAGTTTCTGTTGACATTGGTTTCGGGTGAACAGTCAAAGCAAGTCCTCCAAGTTAATTCCTGAAGCTGTCCCGTCAGTCTCGGGTTCGGTACCGTCTCGTGGAAGACGTGAAGCACTGTCACGGCAGCCTGGTTGGGGGTACTGGTGATAACAGCCTTGTTATAGGCCGAATCGTAGAAGTTGATCAGCTCGTCGGAAACCTGGAATGGAGGAGGCAGCACTGGTGAGTGGTAAGGCACCCCATAAACAAGAACAGCAAGATCTAAATGTTCCACTTCATATGAACATCTGAAAGCGTCCACTGGACACACATGGCACATTAGTAACGTGCTTGTGTAAGACGGGCCTGTCCAGGCTTACTTACTTTGTCACGGTTCATGAACCCCCAGATTCCAGCGGCCACCTCACAGGCAAACAGAATGACTAAACATGCAAAGAACTGGGAAAGAAATGACAGAGATGGATGGACAGGCTGTTTTTCAAGTCTTCCTTCTGACAAACTAAGACAGTACCTAGTTTTATTTAAAGGTCAAACTACTGATGTTGTTTGAGGGGACAGGGCTGCAATTCCCTGATATGCTCTTTCCAGGTCCGGCAGAGCAACTGTCAGTGCTAGCCAAGCTACAATTATACAAAGTGAATCCTTGACAAAAAAAAAAAAGCCATTAAATTATGAAACACTTCAACTCAAATTCGTATCCTCCCAAGAGAACAACTTGACGGATCAATTAATATTATTGATCCTAATTACCGTGTAGTACTATAAGTTTTATGGGAATACATGAACAAAATGAGTCTGTGAGAACAGACGAGTATTAGCAGATACACTTCCAACTTTAAAAACAGACATGCTGCTAAGGGCATTTAATGACTTACATATGAATGTTTCAAAACTGATTGATGAGGGTTTTGTAAAAGCCCATTCAAGCCTCGTCATTAAAAAAGTTTGGCTGCAAGAAAAACCCAATATATAGGAGGAATGACCACAATTTGAAAGCTTTACTGTCAGTGAGTCATTAGACAAATACTTGCTAGTTATCATCTTGAGCACGAGCCCACCCTCCCTCGCAGAAACACACTCAAACACATTCTAGAAGGACGGACTTACAGTTCCCAGAAGGCACTGTGACTCCTGTATGGCACCATAGCAGCCCAAAAAGCCCACAAACATCATCACAGCACCAACAGCGATCAGGATGTAGATGCCTGTGGAGAGAGCCAAGGGTCAGATGGAGTAATGCAGCTCCATGCCACATTGGACCCCTATTTCAGGCAGTGAAACTAAACCCCTTCTGTTACCAGGAATGAGAGCTGCAGTACACAAACCCACCACGCAGTGGTGCTGTGAACCACCTAGAATCAGCAAAGAAGCAAAGAGGACTGGGGAATTCTCTGACCAGATCCTGGTATTCATGGATGTTATTTCCCCAAAATGCAACGTAACAGACCATTTTTTTCTTAAATACTTGTAACATAACCTTGGCCTTCCATGTGATTTATTCAAGGCTTCAAATTATTTCAGTCACTTTATTTTCAATTTATTCCATCTACTTGCAGGGCTCCAACCAGCCCACAGTGTGACATTTTGTGGGAACGTGTGCTCTGTGATGAGCTGGCATTCTATATCCAGGGTGCACCAGCCATAAGGGCAGTGCTTCCAGGGATATGCAGAGGCTGGGGTAGACCATGGATGGCATGCTAGTCCATCACAGGGCATGCACACAGTAATTTAGCATGTTTTTGTTACCCATGTTATCTTCACATGCAGCCCTAGAATTGCAAGGGAACATGCCACCCCTAGCTGGTATTCAGCACTTCATTATTTACCATTACTGCTTAGCATGTATATATTTTTTTTTTTATATACAGAACTGATAATTCCCCTGCAGGATTTAAACTGTCAAGCCTTCAATCAAAAGCCCAGTTTCTTAACCAGCACATTTCATCAAAGCCAAAATAAGAAAATTCAGGGTAGAATAAGCTAGGAGGAACAGACTGAAGACACACATACCCATGAACGTGTGACCAGACGCAATTCTTAGTACATACATGATGCTCTCCCCACACCGATTCAAATACCACATGCTGAATTACCTTTTGTTCTTGTGCTTTTCTTCCTACTCGCCTTTGCTTTCCTTTCCTCCATTTTATGCCGCGTGTAAGTGGGTGTATAATTGCTGTGGAAAGTGGCCTGGTAGTGAACACTACAGACAGCTGGGCAGTGTGTTTGTGTCTACCCCGATGCTCAACGCTGTGTGGCTTCTGCTTCTACAATAAAAGCAGCGACTGAACACAGATGCCATTATAACTGCTAAGGAAGGGCCATAAAGAATGAGCCCTTTGCTTCTCCATCTATTTCATTTGTTCCACTGTAGCCACAGCTGGGAAACAGCGAGGCAGATTGCTCCTTAGTGCAGGACAAAGTTGACTACCAAGGGCCCCATTCCAAGATGATATCCGGCCTTGCCAGCAGGGGTAGCTATTCAGTACAGAGTCAAGAGGACTTTTCACAATTCATTATCCCCAATGAAGCTTGATCATGTGGGCAGCTGAGGAATAGCTTAAACTTTTCCGTGATGGCTGGAGAGGAGGAGTGTGATGCTCTGTTTTCTTCAACGTCTGGGCCTTCAGCAAACCCAGCCTCCTGGTCTGCAATGGAGAGCCCTCACATTCTGAGCAGATTCTTCTTTCCACTTCACACCAGAGGTTTCTTCAATACACTCAATGTTGTCTTTCCACAGCATTACCCCAGAGATGTTTAATACGTAGCACGCTTGCTTTGAACTCACTCAACAACCGTGGAACCTCAGAGAGTGCAGTTTTCAATTCGAGATTATGTAAACCTCTTCCTGAAGTAATTCAAATGATTTCCGGCTTTACTATAACAAAGGGAGAAGCAGGGGTAACTCTAACACTGCTTTCTGCAGTTGCAGCTAAATGGGAGGACTTTGATGATTCACAGACAAAATCTCATTACGATGGGCGGCTGTTAAGGATTTGGCTTTTTGTACATCACGCAAAACACTGAGCTCAGTCACCGGTCTGATTCACATAAAACATTCAGTATATATGGACCAAAAAATTAACTTATAATAACTGCTTATTCTGAACAAGTCCTTCTGAGATGAAGCATCTTATGCTTGTTATCACTATTGAACACAAGAAACTATAGTGGAAAGGCATCTCAGCCACATCTAATTTCTGAACAGGTTCCAATGGTGGCTCTCAACTCAAAATTCAGACCAATGGTTGCACGTATCTACCAGTGTGCATCTTCTCTAATGGTCTACAGGTATTCATGGTGGAACGGCTTCATAGTGGATCGGTAATATCAACGCTGCTGTGGCAGGAATGGAAAGTTGATCTCCAGGAGATGACCTACCTAAAATTATTGAACATTATTCATGGCAGAACATTGAACTGTGCCGTCAAGAAGAATAAAAGGTACGTGCTCTGGGAGGCAGACCTGGATCATTCCTGGGCAGCACTGCTTAGGTTTTCTGAAAGAATATTTTTAAAACAGAAACCCATCAGAGGTGTTTCAAATAACTCCAGCATGAAAGCTGCCCAGAAAGTCATCCACAGAACAGCAGTTACAGGGCATTTCCACAGAAAGTTTCACTTTATCTCCATTTGTAGCCCCTGTTTTTGGATTTCCCAATGGGGGATTAAATGCATCTCAACAGCCAGATGTAGTCCATCTATCAGATATTGAACATCAGTGTCTAGCAGTATGGCTGTAAATACCACAGAAATACAAAGCAACAAACTATGGTGTAAAAGGGACTAAATTATGTACTTGTTTAGAAACCATATAATTTTAATGCTCTTACAATGTATTTGAGACAGGTTTTTTTGTTTTGTTTTGTGAATTTCCCGTTGGTTTGAAATTTTACTGCCATTTTTATTCATGTTTCTCCACAAGCAATTCACTATTCTCTTGTTAAATTCTTGTCTTTAATAAAGGATAAAATGAAAATAGGAAGTGAAACACCTGTTGAGTTTGTGAATCTCTAGCTATTGAAAAAAAGGTGTGAAAAATGTGTAAAAACACTCTTACATACACCCGCTTTCACTTCCCACTTAGACGTACCCACAATCTACAGAATGAACTTTGCTCTTAGCTTTTTGCTGTCATTCCAACAACTTCAAACATAATGGTTTTTTCCTCACAGGAGCTACTGGCTGTTTAAAGTCGCATGCTTCCCATATTACTTCTGTTATTCTTTCTATTGTCATGTGAATTAGTTAATCACATGTCCTTACAGATTACTTTTTTCCTCCTAACAGCACAAGGCAGCAGTAATGTGTTCATATTCTGTCAATACGCAGGCTGGAAATAAACGTTGATTACCAAGTTGTCAGTTTGCGTTTGCTATTCAGATAACACCTAAACCCACCCATCCATCCATCTGTCCATGCAAGGTTGGAAGCAGGAAAGCCTATCCCATGAAGCACTGGGCACAGGGCAGGGTACACCCTGGACTGCATTCCAGTCCATCAGAAAACATTCAGTCACAGGCTACTTCTATTAATTCCAATTTTACAAGAGGCCGCAGCGCTACCCACTGTGCCACTCCCTATTTATTCAGACAGATTCAATTACAGAAATGATTTAGTTATGCCTACAAAAGCAAGCTTTGAACTAGCAGCTATGCCATTAATCCTAAACTACTGTCATTTAGTCTGGCATTTTTAAATCAATCAGAAGTCTAAAACGCATGTTAAATATTTACATTCAGCACAGTAAACATGAGCGTAGCCCTGTAGCTGTGACCTTCAGTGATGGGTAGCTGAACTGGGGTCTCCGGAGTGTTCCATTATGCCCATCTGCTGGTGTGTCAATGTGTTCTGTGATGGACTGGTACCCCATCCAGTGACTCCCCTATCACACACTCTTGCATGATGGGATGGGACCTAGACTCCCCGGAACTCTCCACCGTGTAAGTAGAGTGGAGTGTTGGGAGGACTCATGCCTGTAGGTGTGAAATCCCCAAGGCTGAGGCAAAATGAAAAATACGGCCATCTTGGCTCGGGAGGGTTCAGCTTTTAAAAGCAGACGCTCTCTGTTTAATAATCCATACAACTGAATGTCTAATATCTTGGAGGGAAAAAAGGTATCAAATCAAAGATACACAGTTTTAACATACCTGCTGGCTGCAATGGTACATTAAACATATTCAGATAACACACTAGCAGCTCAGTGAATCAGACAAGGCGACTTGAGCAAACACACTCAGCTCATCTCTTCTGTTTAACATAAATGGTGCCAGTTCCTGCTAGTGTGTCCGTTTCCCAGAACCATCATTTATGAGAAAGCATCTTTAGAGGCATTTTCCACCGGCACAAGTTCAAGAAGGGAGGCATTTCTCAGCTCTCCATATTTCATGTTTATGCTCCAGCGACGCAAAACAGATGTACAGTACTCACTTCAGCTGCTTAATTGGGGGTGTGGGGAAATTGACAAAATGTAAAAGTACAGGAAGGAAACAAAAACACGTGTGTGTTGTTTGGCAGGATCTGTTAGAGAAAGGTCTTCTTTGGTTGTTTCCCCATGTCAGGAAAGGCAGGCTGTGGCTCGCGCATACACTGGCTGGGACTGGGTGCCGAGATGACAGCAGGAGGCGATGCCCACAGCCCAGCCTACAATCTACTGATTGGGCAGACATGAAGCTCGGCAGGACAAATTCATCTTCTCATCTATGGCTTTTCTGTCAGTTTCTCCTCATACCTCATGTCATTAATTGTGGCAGTTTGGAAAACAGTCTGATTACGGTCTGCCGATCTGATCAGTCTGTCTGAATGGGTTGGAACCGACACCATTTGATAGACCTTGGTTAGCTTGTACACATACGCGCACCTCAACAAGCCTGTATATACAGTGGACCCAAAAACATCCTGCATTCCTATATAAACGAGCAACAGAGTCTTAATTAGCCTCAGCATGTATGTTTTTTCCAACAGCAAAATTTGTCAGGTGGCTTTAAGCGTTCCTAGAATGATCAGTTACTGTTACGTAAAAACATTTGCATTGAAGACTTTCAACCACCACATACTGTTTAACAAACATAGCTGTAGGACATTGAAACCTTCACCTCCACTGCACTTGGGTACCAACCTGCAACTCTTCCTTGTCGCTTCGTTAGACCATTGCTAATGGACTGAAATGAACAGCTCCCTTGACTGCTCAGGGGCTGCTAATGTACGCTGGTTACAGTAAGCCTACTGAGTAAACCACCAATGTAGACGGCCAGAGATTGCATTTCAGTTCACTGTAGCTGTTACCCACTTACAGTAAGCCCCAACCCCCCATTCATCTCTGCTTCTTCACCAGATGCCCTTAAAAGGAAGCCCACAGGTCTTATAGTCAACAGCTGTTTCCCGGAGTTAGCGGGTCCTGGTAGCTAAACTGAATGTTGCAAGTCTCACAGTAGCAGTGATAGGATGTGCATTAATGTTTCTGTCCTTGAAACCGAAACCTCACAGAGTGGAGAACAATGATCAGAGGAAAAAGCATTTATGACTGAATGTATTACAAATATCAGTCAAGAGGGGCAATAATGCTGAATGAAGCGAAGCATGCACATTATTAGAGCAGGTCAGCGTGAGATTGTAAGATT
Source organism: Gymnarchus niloticus (assembly GCA_009936485.2). NCBI lineage: Eukaryota > Metazoa > Chordata > Actinopteri > Osteoglossiformes > Gymnarchidae > Gymnarchus > Gymnarchus niloticus. The sequence continues at coordinate 12,005 of JAACJT020000531.1, read as the reverse complement.
TATTGTGTACAGTAACAAAAACGAAGAGCTAGAGATGTAGCAGGTATTCAAAATATGTACGCAATTCAAAAAAGTGACGTCAAAATAGTGATGAATTTAACAAATATCCCAGTCGTTCCGTTTCTGCTGGGTTTTGTGTTTGCAGACTTTAGCTAAGGTATAAGTAACATTTTAATGAAAAGGGGGAAAAACCTATTTGAATTTTGTGACTGTTTTGCCATGCATTCAGAGCTATTGGCTTTTCATACGAATAGCGTGGACAATAATGGATCCATTATACCATTAAGGCAGGCAAAAAAACAGGGGGAATGAACAGTAAACATGCAAGACACACCAACAAATGAGTCTCACACAACTAATTCAGAGAAACCACATAGCAGCTGACAGCAGTATACTTATAGGGAATAATAAAGGATGTTACAAGCAGGAAAGACTCAAGGAGTTGCAGGTGTAGCAGAAATGACAATGTGATAGGACTTACTGATATAGAAGGTGCTGGGGGCATGGGAGCCCTCAAACTCGAGTGAAAGCAGGTTGCTGGTCTGGTTATCATGTCGAAGCCACAGAGCCACACCCAGTATAACGCCGCCAGCCAGCTGAAGAAACGAAACAGAAGCATGTCTCCTTGCTGGCTTTTAACAGTCATTTAGGTTTTAAGCTCTGTTGTAATGAATCCATCTTAACTGGCAGCCACCACATATTCAGTGGCTCAAGCATTGTCAAGAAGATTGCTACTGATCAGTAACAGGGGGGATGGCCAGGATGAATCCACTAATACCTGTTTGGAGAATGGGCTAAAGACAATGTTTTCTATGTACTGTCAGCCAATGACTAAAGAGCGGAGTAGTTCTCAATAAAGAACATTTAAAAATGTCTTCTCTTTTACTCAACTCATTACCCACAGTAGAGGTTCTCTTTTTCCCCACAAACCTCTTGCTCTTGAAAAATGAGACAGGGCAACTCTAAACAGACAAACATTACGCATAACACTGGCAAAGTCCTGAAGCAAACTAAGCCTTGCATCAAAAACTGTATGAAATGAAGACCGATTAACAAGTGCCCCTCCCATGCACACAGACCTCTCCCAGTAGAACATGGGGACCGTTGCTGGTTTACTGGAACACCGAAGGCGTCCGCCAGATGATACACTGTGCGGCTCCAGCCACAGGAATGTAGGAAACTGTGAGGAGCGCCAGAGAGCCTGGTGTTCAGGAAAAACGGAAAACAACCCAACCCCCATCTGCATGGGCCATGCACCCACACACCCCCATCTAATTCAGTCATATTGCTACAAGCCAGCTATTTTAGCTTCAGTGAGATGAAGAACATTTACTGTGTTCGTTCACAAAACGCTCGTGTGTGAGTGTCAAAGGAATGGTACATGCAGGAAATCTATTTTTACTATCCAGCTAGAAAAAAAAAAAAAAACTGGCTGCAAAGTTTCCATTTGTTGATGGAATCAGGCAAGTTTTTTTTTTTTTTTTAAAATAAGTCAACTCTTATGTTAAAGAATTCTGGGCAGAGGTATGGTTGTAGCTTGTCATGAAATTTCTCAATGGGTGAGCTGCCAAATTTCAAGAAAGCATCAGTTACCAAGATGAGCTTGCTGCTTAATATACTGAAACTAATTTGTTTGCATTACATAAAGAATGCATTATTGTATTGTCCTGTTAAATTAAGAGAGTAAAGCTGCAAGAACCATTCGCACTTGAAGTGGTCAAAAGTTGGTTTACCAATAGGAGAGAGCATACAGGATGGGACAGAACAGGATATGAACTTGTTAATGAACTTGTCCTGCCTGGTACCAGCCAGAGGAGGATGGACTTCCCCTTGAGTCTGATTCTTCCCAACATTTCTTCGTCCAGAGGGAGTTTATCCTTTCCATTGTCGCCTTTCGCTTACTCTCTAGGGACCTTGGGCCCGGGATTTAAGTGCTTTGTGACAATGATCTCTGTTAATGGTGTTATATAAATGAAATTGAACTGAACTGATATCAAGGTGAAGCCATCTCATGTGGAGGGGTCAGGATTGACCCCAATGCCTTTTTCTACCCGGCTTCTCCCTTATTGTTTACAATTATAATTGTAGCATACTTTCAGCAATACAAGGGGAGGAATGAACTTTGGCTTCAAATGAAACAAGAAACAGCTTGTAAACAAGCCCAAAATAACTCGGGAGCATCTCTGAATCCTTCATTTCTCTTGGGCAGCTCAGGCGACTGTTGAAGACCTCACAATAATTTTAAAAGGCATGAAGAGGGAGGGATGAAAAAGAAAGCAAGCTGGAATTCCCCCATCTGAACCCCACCCAAGTTTCTTTTCTTTTTTTTTTGGAGCAGGCCAATAGTTCTGTTTAGCTATTCAAAGCAAAAGGAATACAGTATATGGAAATCTGAATTTACCTCCACCTTTTGTTACAGCATCTAGATGGTGAGAGTGGAATGCAAAACATCCTAACCCTAGCTAACCTATCTGGCCATGACCATAGAGCAAATTCTGACTGGGTGGAGAGTAAGTTTATGTATATATTCCTTGGGTTTTTTTCCCTGAGCTTCTGAGCGAGGGTGGCTAGTGTAACACCAGCTAGTCATCGCCTATCGCCCATTTCTTCAGTCCGCGGATGAGAGGTGGGAAAGGCCTGCAGGACCTATTTTTGGCACTCAGGGTCTAATCGCTGTCACCACTGTCACTCAGACCAGCATGTCTGATTCTTAAGCTTGCTGTCAAGTATCGCTACTATGACTTGTGCCGATTAAGTGAAAATCTGCTAAGGTAGCCTAAATTCTTTTACCCACTCTTGTGTTGTAGAAAAAGATATTGTTCAGGTTTCCTGTAACAAGTACATATTTCCAGGGGCGGTCAGGCTCCAATGCCAACTCAGTAATCATGATGAATAGCTGGGTGTGCCTTAAAGCCTGATGGCTGCTGTGTTTCTTCTTGAACTTTCAGTGTGAAGGTTACAGCACATAATACACAAGACCTTGACCAACACTGTTGCTTTTCTAAAATGGGTATCGTGTGAATGCCATGCAAGTTGCTTGGTCTGATCCCGTTCAGAGCAAACCAATATGGAGGTCATGGACTAAGACTATTCACTGAATAATACACATGCAAACACCCATGGTGCCTCCAAGTTTACAGAAGTTTAGATGTCACAGCCATCTAAACATTTGACTTGAAATTACAAATAAAACATTCTTCTCGGGACCTCTACGAAACATGTAATTACATCTTCAAAACTCAAATGCACCGGGGAGACACTTTTTTGTGTGGAGCATAGAATACCAAAATTTACATAAACTGTAAACTGGAAACACTGTACACAATGTCTCATTGTAACCTCCACTAAGCATACTGCTGACCATTTTAACAATGCACATTTTAACTTGAAACCCGCAATTATAAAAGCTGAAACGACTATCCAGTGAACTGCCTCTGTCATACACCTGTGGTTTAACAAATCAAAAATGTTCTAGTCTCTCATTTTTCTCCAAACAAAACGCAAAATCCTGTAATAATTCAACCTCTGATCCATTCTGTTATGTAAAAACACTACCACATGGTTACAAAGATTTGTAAGAGTAAAATGGATTCACATCTTGTTTTGGCCTTCTGTTCAAACTATACCCAGGAGCAAAACTGCTTTACTACGCTGCACACAATTCCAGTAACGTCATCTTCAACGTGATAAACAGGAAAGAACAATGGATGATATGGAAGGGATTCTGTATTTGATTCTCGGTATGTGGCTATTTGTCACGGCAAGGAGAAAACTTATTTCAGAAGAGGCTGAGTGCAGCAAAACAAAACACCGCTGAAAAACAGTGGCCTACTCGGTTGAACGCCCAAACAGACGGTCCATGGTGGTGACTTTGCAAATAGTGAAAGATCTGAAATGCACATACACACCATACCCATTTTAATATGTAATAGTAGCTGACCACAGCACGGTTTTGCAGGTGTCCATATTGGTTAAAGTTACAGTAAAAAACAATAAACAGTCAGTCGAATCCAGTATGGCTTGCTAAAATACTCCGCCCAGTTTACCCCGTCATGTGTTGATGACACAGTGCTGTTGATTCTCTAACCAACCAGTAGCCTGCAGCGTTTTCGTGTGACCGTCTTAGTACCCACTTGGCTCAATTGGAACCGCAGCAGAGATGGTACCAAAAAAAGGGACCGGATACTATCCTCAGTTTTGCCGAACGGAAATGCAAAAAAGGGAAGTAGAGTCGAGCCAGTTCCATGTGGTGGAAACACACCATAAAGTGGCAGTTTTTCAGTCCTCTGTGAGCCACCACATCAGAGAGACAGAAAGCAAATGAGGCTAACAAAAGAGAGGACTTCTTTAGGCTTATGGTTGCCTAGCACACTAATTGGACCATCATTCTGACTGGTAATGATCTGATGCTGGTGTTGTGTTCACGCAGGAGGGCTATGGACCTAATGACTCAATCCTCCCCACACTTTCAAGAAACATGCTGCCTTGTGATGACGTGGAATAACTGGCCTGATGTGACAGGCTTGCTTGCAAAATGTTTCCGTGAACACATACCTCCAGTGCTCAACAGCGGCCAAAAACTAAATTAGAACCATTATTATACAATTAAGGGTGGCTAAAACCAAAATGGCATAAAGAATAACATCATGTCATGGGAAAGAACTACAGAAGGGGCAAACTTTACGGGAATTATTCACCACAGGTTGGACATTTTGTTATAACCTGAAATCAGCTTTGTAGGGCTGATTTCCCCTCTTAGAAAAAGCAAAACTATTCAACTATATTTTGCGGAAGTGTAAAATTAAAGGGGGAAAACAAATATTCTGGTTAATCAATAGCTGGTCAGGGTTCTCAGCAAGAGGATCAGCACGCACATCAGAATTGTGCAATCTCTGCCAGTCTGCCTGGCAAAACGATTAACTTAAAACTTGTCTGTAAAGTCAGAGGACGCTTAACAATAGACAGCGATGTACAAGTGATTCAGCAGACTCAAATAATCACATTCGAGTGTACGCTTCAGGACACTGCTGTTCTAAAGCTGCTCCATGCTTGCCCTGGCTGTGTTCTTCCATTTTAGCAGGCTGATGAGGAAATCTATTTGCAAACTCTAGCAGCTTCTCTCTTTAGGATATCCCTTTCAGTAACTCCAGAAACGCTTCCCCCCCCGACAAACACCATCTCTGTTGCTAAGGGTAGCCCTACAACAAAAAGCACCCCCTGGCTGTACCATTATTGCCAGGTCAGGGAGTTTCCCTTCCTAGACAGAGAAAGCATGCAACATTTCTTTTGGTGTACATCTAGTATTACTAACATTGTTCCTGGCAAATATAATGATGTGAATACTGGCTATCGGGGGTGTAGCCTTACACCAAAAAACACGGTTAGGTAATACTGCAGCAACATACTAAGAAAAAAATAAAATTTACTTAAAAATAAATCAAATATTCAAGTAAATAAAAATATCCATTAAGGTGCACGTTTACAAAAATTAACTGTACCTGACCTGTATTGTATTCACATTAGCAGCTTTCAGCTTCATATTAGAACTGTGCAACACAAATATTCCACATGTTGCTCGGGGAAAACACAAAGGTTCCGCATTTGCTGCACTGGTTCAGTACATACACATACCGAACCGAACGACCTGTACCGAAAATTTTCAGTACGAATACATGTGCCGTTACACTCCTACTGGCTATACGTGTAATCTTTCAAATCAGACAAAATAACCACCTGCATCTTATTCATTATAAGCAGTTAAATTTAAAAGCAGGATCAGGGGGTACGGGGCGGTTGAAGACAAGGGGAGAGAGGAGCACATCATATTCAAAACCATATTAGAGAAAGCCCATTGCAACATCTTTTCACTCAGACATCATAACAGCCATGTCTGCCGGATAGAGAAATCCTTTTTTACCTAGTGTCACAAAATTAATCTTGTAATAAAAGTTTGTACTGATTTTAAACCTGTCATAATTATACTATACCCTACAGCAGGGCCCTTCAACTGGTGGCTGCCAGTCACAACCAGCCCTTAAAAAATGATTCAGCCCGTTAAAATGCATTCATCACCACAGGTAATCCTTTTTCTGAGCAACATGCACGCAGTCTGAATTTCTCAAACAGAAAATGGTTTTTCTTTTTGCCCCATCCCTTGCTGTGAAATGTTTTGATGTTTCTGAAGTGCACAAACTTCCGAGATTCCAACACTATTCTGGCTCTTTACCAGGTAACGAATAGCTACAAAAACGGCGCTCAACTTTAAAGCTGACAGTGAAAGCTAGTATCAAAGGTTACTACAAGGTATACATGCAAGTCGGGCTATTCAAATAAGAGAACACTAAAACGAACTCATTGCCCCTTACGTGCAGCCATCTCCATCAATGTCTGTGGCTCACTCACTTATGAGCCTCACTTTACCGCTCGTACAAAGTCAAGTCCGTGCAATTTTAGTCATTAGATAAAATACTGTTTGTAAACTATACATCTTACATAAAGAAGATAAATGAAAAGAAAAAGAATAAGTGATATTGGGATATAATCAGTGGTACTGTGGGTGTTCTCGATTTTCTTACAACTAAATTGTAAGAGAAAAAATGAATATTAAAGACTCATAGTCCAGCCCATTGTCATTCAGTTAAATGACGTTCTTCTAAATGTGTAAGATTTACTGTGTGTGTCAGTCATATCAATTTAATTTCAGTAAACATCCTTCACTGCACAGTATTAAGGCCTATATTTAGTGTTGTTATTCTCATGCTGAGTTCCAGGAATTTTTCTTGGCCCTCCACACATTTAACATTTGATAATATGGCCCTTAACAGAAAGTACTTGAAGAATCCTGCCCTACAGGATAAGCCTCAAGGTTGCTTAAGAATTTCAAAGGTTTAGTGAAGAGACACACATTTTAAAAAGTACTACTGGTTTCCATCTATTTCAAAAGCCAAATTACATACTAAAATTGAATGTAAGCATCCACAGGTACCTGAGCTATCAGGTAGTACCCAATATTTTCCAGATGGGTGCCTATTTATCCAGCAACTTATCCGGTACATCGTCACAAGGTTATGAGTTAAATGTACTATAAGAACACTGTCAGAGCATTCACCATAATATCTAACTAACACTTACAGGTTCAAGCAGGTAAACATGTCCGAGTTCGTTGCAACCACTTTTTTGTGGCAATTTGAAGGTGGTGAAGACAGATAATGCCTTCTTTCACACTAGTGTTTCTGCATTGGCAGTTGACTGAGGAAGCTATTTCTGTCCAGCTGGTAGAAGGGTAAAATTCAAAGCATGACAAGAATGGGGGCCTGGTGGACACTGTACATACAGCCTAGTAAAGTCCAATGTACAACTGACTATACTGGGAAATACAATTTCAGTATCACATCCAGTAACTGTACTGGGCTCATTTCGATACAGATACCCTGAAATCTCAGGAAATAGGCCAAGTCTTATTAAATTTGCCCTACAAAATGTTTAGCCACATTTGCTCTCAAGTCTCACAATGAAACCATAGTATGTTACTTTTAAATAATTCCCAGTTTTTTCTTATTTTCATCAGAATTTAGCAGCCTACATTTTTTTGTGACTGTCTGCCTTCAACAGGCCTGCATTTACAGGAAGGTAGAATGGAAGATCCATTCAAATTCACAGCAACTAGCACACACTTCTGTTAAGTGCCTTGGGTTAACTGTCTTGTGAAAGGCACTGTAAAAGAAAAATTGAACTGAATCAAAAATTTGAGTCCCCAACTCACATCCTTGCAACTCATCCAGCACTTCTCAGGATAACAACCAAGTAGAGTGACAACACTCACCACTGAAACAATACGTAAACGGTATCAGTCAACAAGTACACAGAAGAAATGAAAAACATTAATCTCCAGTGCGCATACACCTCCATAGTCTGATTCAGCATCTTGTTAGCACTCGTACTTTCACGCCTGCACAGATTCGGCTGATGGGATTGGCTTATTGTGAGCATATCTCCAGTAGCTGCAGAGACTGCACAAACATGACCAGCTGCAATGATTTCACAGCAACAGACAGAAAAGTCCCATGACTTCCCCAAGTATATAAACAGCTCAGTTTTAAAGGAAATACTCAAATATGAGGAAGACGTCACTGTTTCCCCACAGGGCTCCAGAACAATTCATGAGAGCGATTTGAGAAATACTACAAACTTACACCTAATATTTTACCTTTGTTACTCATCGTACTTGATACGAAGACGTAAATATTAACCTGAAAATTTACCTAAATTCCAATTCCAAAGCTCGGTTGAAACGAGGAGTTCAAGCAGTCTCCCAGGTAACGGGGAATGGTTACTTTACAATCCTTATAACCAAGTCCTATCAGTGATTCTCTAATGAAATCGTGGCTTAATTCTCTCGTTTCCAATATTTCAGATGGTACAGTTCTCCCGTTATAGCGTTAAAATGACTTCCAGACATAATGCAGTTATGGTATAAAAATCTACACCACCCCATGACGTCATATCAATTTATACGTCGACTAGCAACACTGATTTTTCTGTACGTATACCATCTAAAATGGTACACATATAAGATAGCAAACATAATATATCCAAAACCAGCTCGACTTAGGGATGGGGAAAAATAAGCCCAGCCGTTAAAACAGCGCTACCATAAAGACGCTCCAACGGAAAAAGCCGGCAAACATTCAGACCAAAAATGAATTTAACTGTAATTGCTGTTCCTTTTAAACGGAGTATGCGATGGATTTGAAAGACAAGAGCCTTAAAAAGAACAGCTAAGTGTAATGTTCAGTTCACAGCCAGGCCTCAGACGAATAGCAGCATTTTAACCATGAGAAGCGTTCAGGATCTAGCCGCTTTGCCAAAGTTTAAGCGATAATGACGGCACCTTCATAAGATTTGTTTTAAAAAACGTTAATATCAATCCGTACGCACATTCGTCTGGAGCCGGGACTGGGCTTTAATTAAATGAAATACAAGGTTAAATTGTACAAAATAACACATTCCGTTACGTTCAGAGTAAACCTTAACACGTTGGTGTGAAAAAAGAAAAGCGGCGCATCCGAAAAGCGAGTGCATTGAGCCTCACAAAGATCAACTAGAAACAGCTAAACTGCGATTGCACAAGGAAAAGGCGTCCTGGATGAATCCTCTCATTATCAATTAGATCGGCAACTTGTAAATAAAGAATAACTCACCCAGAAAATGAAATTGAAGATAAATAATAAGTATTTGATACATTTAGTACAGCCTTCCACTCCCATTTTCGAAGTATTGGGGCTTTTTTTCCCTTTTTGCTAATAAATGAAGAAGAAGAAGGAAAAAAAGCCGCTTAGTAACAAAGCGTTTGTGGGTCCGTCTGCACACACTCTGATCTCCGCTTTCTTGGACTTTAGAGCGGGCAACACCCACGATGGCCCCCTCCCCCACATCTATAAAAAGACAGAAACTGACGACAGAGACTGCCCACTAATGATGGCGCAAATGAGGCTTCAAAACCCCTCGGTGGGTGGGAGTATCCAGAGCTACCAATCAATGCTACCAATGCGGTTTTTGAAGCCTCATTGATCCCATCATGAATGGGCACAGATGAAGCGGAATTAAGAGTAGCATCTCTTTGGGAAATCTTCCTTTTGCGCTCCACCCTCTTTTAAGCCGGCGAAATATGATCCCAGCATACACCCACGGGTGAGACGTCGGTTGTATTAGTGTCGGTATGACCAGCAAACCTTATACAGCGTGAAGTATGCGTATCAGATTTCTCTTTTAAATTTTGCTGTAGATAGATATTATGAACAGTTGCCACTTTACATTAAAACGGGGGGATTTCGGAAATCCCCCTACCATTTTAATGTATAAACGGTGAATTGGTGACTCTTAATTGCCCCTACAGTGTGAATGCATGTGCGCACAAGTGCCTTGTAACAGGCTGGAAGCCGTTTCAATAGGAAAACCCTCCAGGTTCAAATCTGTGTGTTTGCCATGGTAGGCTTTCGATCTCCACACTCCTATTGTGATTAGAGAAACTGTTTGAAAACATGCATTTCGAATTGCTGAATTTTAACGTATGCGGTACTTGCATATGCTTGTTACATTATGGACTTAAAGTCAATGCGTTTTTAATAGGTGGGGTAATTCCTTCGCATGTAAAATCTGTCCTAGAACATTGTGTGAGGAAGCTGTCGCCTGTTCTAAACCAAACCGTTCCCAACGTTTTAACCCTTCTGTGTATGAAGCTGTAGGATCATATACTCCATTTTCGAGATTAGTCTGAGTGTTCCTTTACTCTACATCTACTTAACTGAATCAGCCATTTATTGGCATTATGGAAGAAGCGGTTTCCTTCTTGAGTGGGGCACATGGATGTGGAGACACCATTAAAACGCTTAAATCCTCCCCAGGGTCACAGCTTTTCAAATGAACGGGAAATAGACGTTATTTGTAATGCTAATTTCTCTTTCCCTCTCACATACTACATGTATAATTATGACTACACGGGAGAATAAAGTCTTCCGATTATATTTTTATTTAATGTGTCTTATTTTGTAGCGATGCTACGAGCCATGGTGCAAAGGACTCTTAACAACATTCTTTTAAATTAAATTTATTCCATCACAACAATCAAAATAAACCAAAACACCCACAATTTCACAATATTTCACAATAAAATGAAATTTCAATGCAATATTAAAACAACAGACCCACTCTTGTCTGTTAACGTCACTAAAAAAATCGACAATTTAAATAATTCAAATCAGTCATATGAACATAAATGTCATAACAATAAGATCAAGCATAAATTATGACTTTCAACTAGTTCAACATACCACCATGCCCAAAACACAACAATAAACCACAAAAAATTAAACCAGAGTGCTGGGCACTCAAGGATTTAAATACATTTAACAATCATAAAAGAAAAATCAGCGTGTTCTCATAAAACCGATGAAACACTACCCAGACTTAAAATCCATTAAATGGGACGTAACCCAGCCACTGGTCATCTGAGGGGCTTGGCTAAAAAATTCAAAGTGCAACTCAAAGATTACCAAGCACTATTCCAAAAAAACACCAACACCTACAAATGCTCAAACAAAATGTTGTTGCACTTACTTTCTCAGGAGGCCGGACATCAACAAACCTCAAGTGGGACTAAAGCCAGAAAAGGCCCTTCCACCTTCCTTTGGCCTCATTGTAGCCCCAGAGAGTAATGTTACGCTCCATCCTGAAATTCAAATCAGCCGCAATCTTGTGATAAACTCCACGGGCGCTCAAGTCAACCCCATAGAGGATGAGTGCTGACCTCCCATTCTAAAGTTCACATTTGGTAATGCTTATCAGCAGCCACATCTGGGAAGGGGGAAGGGAATCTGAGGGCCCGAGGGCCACCCCTTGATCACCTTGGCGTAGGATAACACAAACTGAGGGTTCACTTTCCTGTACAGACACTCCACTGATGTCCAGAGTAAATTGGTCAGGGTGGACAGGTGACAGAGAGAGAGGGCACAGTAGGCCAGCAGACAAATAGTGGGCTTGAGTTCGGACCTCTGAAAGGAACAATCCAGAAAGGGGAGTGGGGGGAGAGAGAAAAGTGCATGAGCAGAACAGCAATTTAAGGTGGCAGAACCATTCCATAGTAATAATTACTTAAGATCGTTTGTTAATTGGCGAGTGCTTCCTGAAAGCGTTTATAAATAAAGTAGTATGTAGTCTCATTTGGAAATTAATGAGTTAACCAACCCACTCATTATTTTCATTGTGTGTGGACTGCGTGACACAGCAGAAGGGCAACACCATCATCAGGTTTACAGACGACACCACAGTGATTGGCCTTATCAGCGACAACGATGAGGCTGCCTACAGGAGGGAAGTAAAAGACCTGACTGTATGGTGCCACAACAAAAACCTCTCTCTGAACATTTGTTGTTGTTGTTGTTTAGTCACGCAGTCGTGTCCGACTCTTCGTGACTCCATGGACCACAGCACACCAGGCCGCCCTGTCC